>JARK01000015.1:13044-30621 GCA_000688135.1 Ancylostoma ceylanicum
CTCCCCCTTCGTGAGGCAACAAGATGGTAGCAATCCCCCTCCCCCTCCCCCTTCATACATAGAAACTGTTACAAAAGATACTAATAAATAAGTAATAAATAATAATTTCTAGCTGCCGATTCCGAAAAAATATCACATGTTGTGCTTGATTTTAGGAGCACCTCGTGTGCATCAGCAAGTAAATAGATATTACCACCCCTTTGGGTAAAAATCTTATTGTTTCGAATGGAGGTTGAAGTACGTAAAACCCTACCTCTACAACGATAAACCACCCCCTGC
The DNA here is from genome assembly GCA_000688135.1 of Ancylostoma ceylanicum. Lineage (NCBI taxonomy): Eukaryota > Metazoa > Nematoda > Chromadorea > Rhabditida > Ancylostomatidae > Ancylostoma > Ancylostoma ceylanicum. Next base: position 13,324 of record JARK01000015.1, read on the forward strand.
CTTCCCCACAATCCACTGCTAAAATTTATCGTCACGCGCTAGATAATGGGCTTTTCACTTCTGAGCCAACGTAGAATTTATTGTCTTGAGAACTAATTTTGGATCCGTCACTTCTGAGAAGCACAGAGCCGCTGCAGAACTCAGCAGAGCCGCAGCTCGGCTTGCATTTATAATGTAGAAACTTCTTTTACTGTTTCTTTTTTCACTGGTACCTCTCTGTATGAGTTACGTACGAGGAAATGTCACAATTTTCTGGCACCATTAATAAATAAAGAAGCGATTGATGCCTGTTGAGACCCCTTACCTCTTCCCATTTGCAGATGAGATGCATCGATCGCGACCGGCCATCAGGATCCTCGTAACACTGGCATCGTGGTGGACAGGGAGAATAGGCGTCTAGTGTTAGTAAAATGACGGAAATTGCAAGGAAAACGACATGCATCATTGGACAGCCTCTTGCGACATTCTGTTCCTGTAAGTCCAGCATTCTGTACATAGTTAATCGTCAAAATGTAGCTAATGTGGGGAAGTCCAGAGAAATTAACATTTAACTGAATTAACTCTAATTGCTGTGAGAAATCTCTACACTTTCCACTCAATACTGCATACAATTTATGGAAAACAAGAGTTATAAGGGTGACTTAGCAAGTCTAGGAAGGGATGGGCCCTATCGCTCCAGTACCAAGGTAAAACTGCATTGGTATGAAGGTGGTAGTAGGATTATGAACCTTAATCGCTCACATTTGGACTGCAATACATAAGTTATGATCGTTTTATGGAGCGCAGCGGCAATGCCGGCGAAGGACTGGCGGGTAAAAATCTAACCGTCTTTTTCCAAAAGGAACATCCATTGAAGGGCAATTTGTACTCGATGCGTACGTCAGTCGCGCGTCAGACGCACGCATCTATCTGCGGAGGTTTTTCCTTTAAGACTAGTCAATGCGGCATGCACATCCTGGATTAAAATACCGCGGTAAATAGTCGCAACGCAGCAAAAGAGTGCGTCTGGTTTGCGTCTGATCTGCGTAATGGCCGAGTGCGCGCGCGAAAAACGCACGCACATACTATAAACTGCCCTTACGATGACCAAAAATACAGTGGTCAACTTTGTCAAAACTTGCAGAGAAAGAGTTTATTTTTCTCACAGTTGGGCGGATGGGTCCGGACAAGAAAAATTAATAGCTATGCCCGTACCATCAGCTCTGTTTGTATTTTTTGAATTATTTTGCAGTTTCTGAACAGAAAAAAGGTGTAGAAGTAGGTAGACAAGGGTGAGCTTATGTCTCATAAACTTATCTGAAATAAATGTGCAAAAGTTTTGTGACAAGTTAGATTCCTGTGCAAAGAAATTTGTAAGTAACAGTTAACAAAAAAAAATCAGAGGAATAGATCATCACCGTGTTAAGGAACTCAAAATAGTTATGGAAAACAGATATAATCCTAGCTAAAGTTGGTAGATACGAGCAAAAAGGTTTGATGTGTGTCATGGTACAATTTGTCCATGGAAAGAAACGAAAAGGATGCCAATTTGATTGTATAAATCTTGGGAGTGCTTTTGCCTGTAATAGCGGAATTTTGGCGGAGATAATGGAACGATGGCCGACTTTTTCTGCTGCTAAAAAGCTCAGACCTGAAAATCACCGCGGGTTTTTACCACAGCTAACTTTCTGGTAGTTTCGTAGAAGAGGAAGTTCTTGGTGGTACTACAGCTGGAAGATTTTTTAATCTAATGTTTAGATCGAGGTTAATTCCTTTAGTCTGGAGGGGTGATCACTCAGGAACAAAAACAGAATTTTCTACATAAATGAACTGAAATTGCAGTGCCACTTCCAGAAAATTATCACGAGCAACTGATGTTTTCAGGAAAGAATCTGCCACGTACATAGTTATTACAACGTTTCACGGACCTCCTAAAATTGTAGGAAGTTTTGATCCGATGAATGAAAAGTAGCTGAATGCTCATAATTATCCTAAAAATATGATGTCAGGGATCCGTGAGAGAAAACATTCTGGAACAGTAGTGCGATTCAGACTCGTGAAAGAGGTCACTGGTGTGCCATTGATGGCGTCCGTGTCACAGAGCAGTCCGCTGGGCGGGGTTTTCCCCGGGGGGAGAGCGGCGGCGATTTTGAGTATTTTGCTGGCATTACATGATGATATTAGGAGTCGCATAGCATTGCAAGCAAATCCGACACTACAACCCACAAACAACTCTTCAGCATCTTTCCCAACTGTCATCTCCCCTGTTTCAGCAGTGGTGGCTTCTTCTGTGCGAAATCTCTCGAATAATTGTAGTAGTTTAGTAGAAGTACTAAAAATGGGGCTGTCTGATTATGTCGAGTCTGAATAGGGTGAAAAATTTAGCTTTTTGTAGGTCTTCGAAGGCAAACTTAGGTACAGTGGGCGTCTATGGCGGTGGCCTCTCTGTGGCCTCGAAAAGCCCGCCTCGCGACCGCGCCACTCGAGCAGGACGACAAACTATGGGGTTTTCTTGATAGTTAGTTTGTTTTCTTATTAGTTAACATCAAATGTGATGAGCAACTATCAAGGAAACCCAGATTCGCTACTGCAGCGACGATCCCACCGTGAGCGGCGCGGTCGCGTCGCGTGCTCTTTGAGTGCGCGGAAGGACCACAGCCATCGATGCCCACTTTATAAACGGCAGATCACTGCCAAGATAAAAGCGCCCTATCCACCGTGTAGTATTTGAGTGGCGTAATTTCTAATCGATGCCTAGCTTACAATTTTCGGGCATCTTTTTCTGAGTTTGTAGTAGTTTTCGTCTTGGTAGTAGTTGATTTCTGGATAAATTTAGAGCTGTCTGATTATTCGGGCCTGGATAGGGTTAGAATTTGGCTTCTTCCGGGTCTCTGTAGGTAAATTTACAGGGTGACAACAAAGTCTTTGGCCAAAAGTTCCACGGAATTTTTCCTTGGAACTTCGCCAGACAATTGGTGGCAATGCTGCTGGTTTTGTTGCATACGTTGCTGCCAACATATCTTCAACATCCGACACAGTGCCAAGGTCTTTGAGTAAAATGGCAGCATAACAAAGTAAACTAGTTCGAAGATGCGGTTGCTCATTTCCCACAAAGCGTGGTAGAAAGTTCGATGTCTCCCATCCCCTGATAACTTTTTGTAGAAAAACTGTTGAAGCGCTTCATATTTATTCAAAATTGGGCATCTCCCAAGTCTCTTGACATTCAGTATTGGCTAAGATAATTTTTGAATGGAATTATCCAAAATGGCTACATTCCACCGCATTGGTTGATGTAACTCTCTCCTGCAAAGGAGAACCGCCATGAAAAATATTGCGAATAATGCCCAAAGTGTCCTCTATATTCCACCAAAAGTACAGATTGCTGCGACAAAGATGGTGGCAGCTGGGGTGTATTTAATCCTGAAAGTGGTGGATTCGCTATCAGGTGGGCCGCCGGATGAGGTCTGTCGTGATTTCCTGCCAGAAAATTTTAATAGAGAACACATTGAAAGCCAATAATTTTATGAAAATGACCTTAAGTGAAGCAGTTTTGTTGCTAGCAATATTTCCTATTGTAGTCCTTCTTTGGAGCAAAAACCACCAAGTGTTCATCTGTTGCAGTTTTCGCGAAAACATAGAGGTGAAGTCAGTGCTCAAAGTATCAATGGAGGAATCCGTGATTGGGTTTTTTTGCGAAGTCCCAACCGCACATATAATGTGCATGGAAGGGGCCTTTTAAAGCAACTTTGTAACTGCTTCCAAGGAAAAATTCATGAGACATTGGTTGTGAGGTCACTTTGGTGAGTAGGACACATTCACGGAATATTCCTTATACTCCTTGATACCAACATATCTGGATGTATCTGTATAGCTGCTTCATAGCGCAGTCCTTAACCTTGTTCCTGTAAAATTATGGGACCTATCGCTGAGATCCTGTGAGAATTGCAGGGTTGAATTGATCCTGAGGAGGTGCGGGCTCTAGGTTATGCCGCTCGTGAGAGGTTTGAGGCCTATACATATAGGAAAGGCTGGAGGTTTGCTCAAAATTTTACTAGTGGTTTTTGGAGCTCATGCATTGGGTAAACCCATACTAAATTTTGGTCCCCTTGTGTAACCTACAGGCATTTTTATGGCTTGTAAAGTATGGCCAAAGGCTTTGTTGTCACCCTGTAGGTACAGTGGGCATCTATGGCGGTGGCCTTTGGCTAGGAAGAGTTAAAGAGTTAAAGAGTCCTAGTTAGAAAATTCTCTAGATTTGTGCGAAAAATCGTTTCAATACTAAAGGTTTTCTTTTTGAGCTTTGCATCTAATTGTATTGCATAGAGAATAAAATCCAAAACAATAAACTTATCTTAGAGTCAGCTGTTCTTCCTTAGGGCAGTCGGCTCGTATAGAAGCGATAGTTGCTAAGGGGCAACACGTTTGTCAAAAGGGTTGGGATTTCGCATTTCGGTTGGAAATTCCAAATTGAACAGCGCTTGGGTTGCTATGACAGATCTGAAATTTAGTGGCTGGACGTGCTAGTACGACCGTCCATAATCTGAATTTTGAATAATGAGCACTCCACGAAAGGAATACGTAGCTTTTTGCACTGCATACGAAATGCGATATTAATGTTCTCTCTCTCTCTCTCTCTCTCTTTCGAAATTTACGCGGTCCAGGTGAGCATGTCCTATTTTTTGCGTCCGAGAGTAAGCTGATATATGGCTTCATTTGTTGTGTATATATATTCTTCTAACCTATGTACATGAAGTGTATTTAATAGGGCTTTTTTCCTTTGCGTTAGCATCAGAATTGAACCAACACGTCTGCTGATAAGCAGTTGTTTCAAGTACAGCTTCTCTTCCGTAGTTAACACAAGTCCTATGAGCAGTTCTGATAGTCTTTTGAAGTCCCGCTGGATGGTATGAGAGGCAGGTGTCAATGGCACTGTTTTTCATGGACATAATACTCCATTCCGTAGAGTTGAAAATTAAATAAATTGTTGATTTGGAAGGACATGGCTACAATATTCTTGTAGGGCAAGTATAGCGCTTTCAAGTCGTATGTGATTCATAACCATTATATAGCGGCAACTGAATAAAAAAACGCAAGGACTTAGAGTCCATTCGAAACGGTAGGGCCGACGAGATTGGCGGGAAATCTAGAGGCAACGCGGCTGCGGCGCGTGCCCATTTGGCTGCTTGGAATAAAACTAATGAAGAAACACACTGAATGCAAGCGTTATGGTAGTAATGCTGGTAACGTGATAGAAAGGAATTAAATATAAAAAAATAAGACCAAATCCATGGAGGATTTTCTGCAGTGAGATGTCAAGTCACTAAAAGATATCCTTGTAAGGCTACAGTAAACAGCAACATTAGCCAACATTCTTCTCCAGATTTCAGCAACAGATGTTTTTAATTTCCAAAATGGAGACGGGAAATAGCAGCAGCCACGAACTAAAAAGTGAATCGCGGGATTCGGGAATTAGCTTCTTCAGTTTCCGAGGCTAAACACATGCAGTAAATTAAGGATAACGTCATTGTCCCACTTAGTCATCCTCAGCCCTTTCCCTTCCGAAGTTTTTAGAAAACAACTGATATCTGTCAGAAAAGAAGTCGTTCTTGTGTGCAAATGACTCATCTATGGAGAAACCTTCCGTTTCCGTAGTCGTCAGCCAACCGACGCTTTTTCCAGGAGACTTTACACAGTTTACAAGTACAGGAAAAATGCTCATGGAATGTTGTAAATCGACTGTCGTTTCTTGGATTCACCCTCGCTCACCATCGCTTCGTCACAGTTTCTGTAGAAATGAAGGGTTGTGGCATTTCTGATGGTACGGGGAACTTCAAGCGGCGTAGACAAGAGGCAGGACCGCGGCGCGGGCACTCTGGTTGTCTGCTGCATCTCCCGAGGCAGCGGGAAATCACGACGTGTCGGTTTTCCTCCGTGTCACTGTCTAGCAGGCACGCCGCTTCGGTACAGCAGACAACCAGAGGGCCCGCGCCGCAGTCCCGCCCCTTGTCTACGACCGTCTGGGGTTCACTTTATTTGTGCTTACTTTTGAAATAAAAGTTTTGTGTGAACGTTCCTTTGGAGTAATCGATATGTACACTTACTGTGTAGTAGAGATTTTACTGGTTTAAATAAAACGTTACGCAAATTCGTCTGCATCCGTTTACAGAAAATGGTCTGTACCAGTTTTCCGATTCATACTGACGTCACGCTCGATGTACATACCACTGTAGATCCTATCGATCCGACAAGCTAAGATATCTTTGTCTACATGCAGATGTAATGGACAAACAGCTAGTGTTGGGCGCCCCGCCCAAGCGCTTCACAGAATCTGTGTTTCTGAAATAATGCCTCTGTCGCATTTTTTCTTTTGATGCGCAGTCAGCGGGTCGGAAAGGCTGAAATCTGTTGATGTTGAAATACAATCATCTAAATGTGGTGAGATGCTATTTCGCTATGCACTCAATCATAATTGGTGCTTAAAGAAAGTTGGAGCGGGGTCCTTTGTTTCGTTTCTACAACCATGTGAGCCTATTCTGATCTTTACGCTGTTGGAGATGAGATTTTCGTGGTAAGCCATGAAGAAAGAGCACTACGTATTACATTTAAATTTGGATCATTGCCATGAAGTTCATTCAGTCTGATTATTAGTCGTAGAAAACTGGAATGAGTCTTTCATTTTACTTCAGCTTAAAGATGCGATTTTCTACCTGTCATTCATGGTGTGGGAGATCAGCTAGCTCGTTTGCGTCCTGGGACTGGATTCCGATATACCGGAAATAAGTATATTTTGTTTTCTGGATGTATAATATATTTTGGTAGACTTGGGTGCTTCCCTTTGATCCTGTACAAGCCAGAGCGAGTAACATCCCTGGTTTTGGAGGCTGACTACGTGTATTTCTGTTATCAGACATGCTTCTAGGAAGAAAAATAAAAATAAAGCCGCCATTTCAAAAAGACAATGAAGAAGTAGAAAAAACGAACCAGCTTTCTTCATAACAGAGAAAAAATATAGCAAACAATATAAGACTATGCTCGTCTAATTTTATCTCCATTCTTGGAGGCGGCTTCCCGGAAACAACGAGGAAAGACGGAGGTGATACGCCGCGGAATCGTAGATTCATCGAGGAAATTTCTTGTGAGGAAAACCCCTCAAAACTGTTTCCTTCTCGCCATCATAATTATTGTCCATATATACAAAGGTTGTTAAGTGCATCTGTAAGTTGTCATTTTCACTATTTTACAATGTTTGGAAGGCAGTGACTAGTTTGAAGATAACAGTTCTTGAGTGACAGTATTTCTTGCAAGCTTCACCTTTAATATGCCATGCTGTAATGACAACGTCGGTAATGCGACGAGTTCCATACGAGAATGCTGAATAGGAAACCGGCAAAAAGTGCTCATTCCTTATCTTTATCGCTGTGCTTTTCAATGGAAGAACGGTTATGGCCTTTGGTACGTCTCCTGTACACAACTTTTCTCAGCTTTCTGATATTTGCCGCAAGATTCAAAGGTACCTTGAATTTACTCATCTTCATAATAGCTACTAATTCTTTTAGAAGTTTATTCCAAAGGACGCTTGGCTTTTCTGTGTTATTGAAGTAAATATCATGAAATTACACTTAGAGAGCATGTGAGCAACACGAAATCCAGAACTCATAGAGGGCAATGCGCATCTGCTTGATACATTTGGTGAAAAAAATCGTAGATCACCAGGGCATCTTTTTTGACCGACCCTTTACTCGATGATATCACTTCCCATAAAGTGGGGGTGAGGCTATAACTTCTCTTACTTTCTCAATCCAGTTTTGTTAGCTACCCGACACGACATGTGAGTTTAATTACCTATGGTGCTGCTCTTGAACGTCCAAGGAAATGTTGTCGTCTTTGCACTAACCTACTTGGTATAGGCGAGTTTTCTGGACAGACCGCTTCATTTTATTAACCTTTACACTTTTTCTTACCAGTTACTGCGAAGAAATTCAGGAAAACGCGGATGTTTTGGACCTTCTCAGGCATAATGCTTTAATGAAATAGAAACACATAGAATGCCTCTGTACTAGCTGTTTGCGAGTAAATGCAGCGAATGCTTACACATTTTGACAACATCACAAGCAGCGTGGGATCCTGCGCTCACAAAATAACAGATGCTTTCCGCCGAAACGAGGAAAAACTCCATGTGAACTCTTGCGGCAGTAAAGTGGTCGGAGTCCTCTGTGTTCACCCCCATCACAAATTAGGGGAAGGACAACACTTCTGAGACGTGTTTTAGTGGAATAAACCTTGGAATCTAAGCTGCGGCCATGTCGGACATGCATGAACCACCTTTCCTTGTCAGCTTCTTATGGAGATATTCCGCGCTCCATTCCCAAACTCGCGCGCGCGCTCACACGCTCGCCTCCAACGGAACTACCGAGCTCTATACCAGTTTGAATAATTCATTGCGAGGGCAAGGTGGCCGGGGTTCCTGCTGCTCGAGGTGCTTGCTGGCTAGTTCCTCCTGCATTTCTGCTGTTCCCACATTCACTAGTAACATGAATGTAACGGGCTTGTTGCTCATTGTAATAACCACCTCACTGCGGCCTCCACACGCCGATCAGCTGTTTCTGTGAAGCCGACATGAGCGTTGTCTCCAGCAAGGGAGCCGCTCTTGTCAATTCCTCACCGGAGTTCACAGGAATACTGACATATAAAAGGTCTGCAGTTGAGTGCTGATCGATCCTGGACGTTTTTTGACGTATTGCCGGCAGTTCGCATGCATTTGAAGTTACTGTTCGTGTCATATGGGCTGTTCTGTGACGCGCTCGTCAACTATCGATCTATTATCTGTAACGGTGCGATTCAGTGAACCTCAACTTTTCCTTAGTTTTCCTATTCCCATGATATCTGTTGTCCTGATAGTGCTCGTACATGCCGTATCCTATCTTATCCTGCCGAGGAAAGGTGCTTATCATTATACGAAACGATGGTGGGTTATTGAGAACCGGATCCGTCCTCGAAACTGGTCAATTCCTTCCCATCTCTCAAAGCTACTCGTAAGAAATCTGTACGTCTTAATCGTAATCTATTTACCCAGCGGTTTGCCTAAGCGTGCAGGAGTTCGCGACAAGGCCGATCTATACGTGTGTTACTCTGGCATCTTCTAGCTTAGTACGCATTTTATTGTGGTTACGTCGTGGAAGAATGGGGCACGCTTCTTACTTTAACATTTACATACTTCACTTCTAAAATGAGGGCAGAGTTGCTGTGAGTAGCGTCATAAATCTGATTCTTGTTACTTCTCTCTCTAAAGATCTCAAAATTGTACATCTGCCACTTTCTTTGAATAATTTCGGCACATCAAAACGCCTAAGCTTTGACTAGTTTCGGTTTTAGGCCCGAGCAGTCTCATCTCCGATTCTGTCGCCTCCCCACTTTTGCTTCTGTGTCACTGCTCTAGTTACAGTCTTGAATCTGAGTTTAATGGCCAATTACATTTGGAGGGTTTGCTGGGATATGCACAGTGTTTCAGTAGATTCTTTCCCCTTAGCTCAACAGATTTGCTGAAATAGACTTTATTATACGCATCTGCTTCATTCCTCGAGACGCAGCAATGATTGCGAAATCTTCCGTATTTCCACATGTTCTGTGAAGTTTGTACCGTCTATCCGGAACGACGGGGACCCCGATGCGATCGGGGGTTCAGAGGCGGCGTGGCTGTGACGTGAACGGCTTGGCAGCATACAGCTGGCTACAATATAGCATAGCATACGTCACAGCCGGGCCGCCTCTCGACCCCCGACCGCGTCGGCGGCCCCGTCCTTTTGGGTAAACGGTATCCTTCACTGCTGGTAAGGTGGTACGATATCACCTGCTGTAGGTTTCCAGTCCCGAAGAGGGTTTGGTGAGTTCAAAATGCTTCAAAGGCAGCACTCTCTGGAATTTCCACTTCTGAAATCAGTCGTTTACATTCCTTTGAGCAGCTTTCAATAGCATGTGTGGAGTTATATACATAGTTTTATAACTTCACCTGAAGGACTTAGAATTATCTGTTTTCCATCTGCTGTGTCGAGTCCGCCCCAGATCGTCGTTCGCTCAAAAACCCGAAATGCATGACGTTGACTGTTTAAACTGCGTGATGTTTGAGCCCTTTCAATTTGGTTTATACTGTGATAAATAATGGTGAAATCCCTTCATAAACTGAACATCAACCAGAAATTCCGTGTTGTCCACCACTTCATCGAAAAGAATGAAGGTTGGCCGCAGTTTTTGTTGGCAAAATTGAATGAGTGGATTTATTCACAGCATTCTTTATGCAACATTTGTTCCCATCCAATTTCGGTGACTTTTTGAAGTCTTTCTTCCCGTCGCCACACTTCCCTGCCCACTGTCGAAGTATTCGGTTTGCCGGCAATTGATAAAACCTGGCGAGCATGCGTCAGCGATCGACGTAATGAATGCTTTTTCGCATCTTGCACATCTTATGCGTTAGCAAAAACGCTGAGCATCCGTTTTTAGTCCGATTTTTGGTTGGTATATTCAGTTACGCTCCGGCTTCCTGTCAGATTGGTTCCCTTCCTTGTAAATCTCAATTCGGACTCTTCCACCTCAAATTCTAGAGTTGTGACAAGAAATACGTACACAAATTCAGATTTTTCCCGGTGTTTTAGCAAGCTCGCTTCAATTAATACTCGTGAAGTGATTTGCAGAGTCACGCTCTCTCGCGCAAGATTTTGTGACGCCTTAATCAATGCTCCCGTTATTGATCTGACCACTAAGTGCTGGAAAATGATGCGCCTCTTACATATAGGGCAATTTATACTAGATGCATGCGTTTGACGCGCGTGCGTCCACTATATTACGAAAGATAGGGCTAGTCGCATCGCTGACGCAGGTCAGGGGCAGGCGTTCACGACCTCTTGCTGCGGCCGCGCGTTCTTTTCGTTGAAGATGTGCACGCCACATTGAGCGGTCTTCATGGAAACTCTTTCATAAATGGATGCGTACACCTGACTAGTATAAATAGCCTTTATGCCTTCATTCCTAGACGTGAATTTGTCTTTGATAAGTCTTCTTCACAACCTGCTGCATTATTACCGTTAGTAGTATACTCCTACGAACGAATAATTACTTGCGCGCGGCTATTCTGAGTTTGACACTACCTTCAAGAAGGGTATTTGATGTTCTGATCACGAGAAGCGTACTAAACAGAAACTTAATGACAGTCCTGGGGGACATTTGCTCCGACCTTATTTAGATCCTTGTACATCGAAGTTTTTGTATTTTCGAATGTCAATCTGCTCCCATACTATACTAAGCCTCTAATCTGTGATTCAAACCCAATCAAGTGGCAATTTCAGCGGAGGTAAACCATTTATGTGACTTTGACCCCCTGTTGAACAGAGCCTGATTAACAGGTAACAAATACGCATTAACTCCACAAGTTGTATTCCAATTTGCTTACGAACAGATTTATACATAATTTACTTCGTTACCTGTTTCACTTTTGTCGCATCTTTACCGTGTAGCTGTCCTGGGTATGGTCGGAGCAGATGTTCCCCCGGACTGTCATTAAGTTTCTGTACGTACTAATGTTGTAGCTTAGCCCGTTTTTGTGGCGCAGCAATGGGAATAATGCAGGGGAATGAAGAAAAAGATGCCAGTTTCGGCAGGAAGATGGCAATGGCATTAGCCGCAGCCTACAATCGTCCCAAAAAAAAAACTTGCCTCCGGCATCCACCGCGCGTCTGCTGATCCACGCTGCGCTTCCTATTCATTATCATACATGCTGCGACGTGGCTCAGTCGACGCGCAGTAACGTGAGGCAAGAATCTTTGGAAAGACTATACATTGAACTGGAAAGACAAGGTGCGGGACTGCGACACGTCGTTCTTGGGCAGAGATACTGAGTACCTCCATGCTCCAGCATGCGAACCCCTGTATCTGGGCCCAAGAACGCCGCGCCGTGGCCCCACTGCTTATCTACGGCCGTTTGGAGTTCACTGTACGAGTCGGATACGATACTAGGGCAAATTTCGCTCTTGTCCTCTTCAGTAATCTTACCATACCCGTACAAGAAGTCCGCAACGCCTGCCACTACTCAATATAGCTATCTTTAGCCTGCCTATTATTGTCGTCAGCTATCTGTAGTTATGTCTGACATGTTAATCAATGATCTACTTGTTAGATGTAATGAGTTGAAGAGAATTCCATACGGTTTGATCTCAGGACTATACAGCCCAATTCGAAACGATGGGGCCGACTCAGCAGCATACACCGATTCGACCAGCTTTTACCGTTGCACTTGGCTGTTTTTTTTTATTATTCAGTTTCTTTGCTACCCATTTGCCACATTTCTCGCCATAATTTTCCCATTTGGTGAGTTTCTGTTTAGTTTTATTTCAAAGCAGCCGCGTTCCCTCTAGATTTTTCGCCTTTAGTGGTGTTTACACTTTTTCGCGAGGCGACGGCGTCGCAACGACGGCTACAAGACGCGCGACGCGACGTGTAGCGAAGCCGTCACGTCGCGCGGTTGCGCTATGCCAAAGTTCGCAAAATTGCGTACACGCAGAATTACACACTTAGCTCGATTTGGCGTGAGCGTCAACGTTTATGCGTTCTTATGATAAGTCGTCAAGTCACGTAAGTTTCAGGCCAAAGCAGAAAGAAAATCAAACAATGAACACACCACCCCAAGCTCTGACATCAGCGAAAACATCGTGTCGCGTCTGCTAGCAGGCGCGACGCGAATCCGGCCCATCGCGTCGTTTTTCAAGAAAAAAGTATAAACAGGGCGCGACGTCGCGTTGCGACGGAAAACGCCAACTACCACATCGCGATCATTGTTTGTGCATGCTTCCACTCGGGACCCATCGCATTGGAACAGCTTGCTTGGACGCGACGATCGCGTCGTGCCGAAGTATAAACACTCCTTTTATCATTGGCGCCATCGTTTCGAATGAACTGTACATTCGTAGCTCCAACGTTCTTTGTCAGAAATTGGAAATGGTGCGTACACTTGCGTGGATTGGATGTTTTCAGTGGTTTTTAGAAAATTTAGGTTGAGAATCTATTCTCGGATATATTCTTTTCCTAATGTAACAATCCGTTTACGCAGTTTCTATGATGTGTAGTGGAGGCTGTCTAATCACTTTGCACTTCTTTGTCGTTCATTATGGAGTTTGCATTTTCACCTGCTCTGTTTCTACAAAAGAGTGATGTACTCGAAAAAGACAGTACTGTTTGCCTCTTCTCGCCTACAATGCTGCTTGCGGTCGTGTTACACCGCTCGGCCGGTTTGTGTTTTCTTTTTTTGTTTTTTTCATTGTTCGACTGAACCGTCTCTGAATAGGGTCGACGTAGACCTGAGCGCGACCTTCAGCTTGCAGTGTCGCCGGCGCGGCGTTTTTACCCGTATGACTTTCTTCGTCAGTCGAACTGGGTTCTCCTCTAATACCTCCATCGATCACGCAGTCATCGCTTGATGCGTCTCAGATCTATCTGGTCATATTTGTACCTCTAATAAACACTAGTGCTGTTTTCTTTCGTGTTCCTCCATAGTTCACTCCGATAGAAATCCGTTCATGGCTATCATGACTAGTTTCTGCCCTCCTTTTTTATTAGTCTATCCAAGGTCGTCAAGTGCAAGTTGTGTTTTTGCATCTGATAAACTTTGTTGTGCACTTGCGGAGGAATATCGTTGTTCATTGTTTTTCCACTCGTGCACCAAGTGCTATTGTGGAGACGAAACGCACTGCTGAATCTTATACGCGTGGGGTGAATAAGCTCTTCGGATTAACAATGGACGAGCAGATCGATTCTGTTGATAAGAGGGCATCGGTTATTTGTGGGATTCGCCAGGGATCCTCCTTAACAGTTCTTTCCCAGGCACGTTCTTCCATGTAGGTGGGTCGCAATGTTGGGGAATGGCTGGTAGTGTTATGGATGAAATTTCCACATTATCTTATTCGTTTGAAAAAGGCATCGAAAGCTTTGATATGGACATGTCTTAGTAGCTTGCTTTTGCATCTTATTTCCACTGATTTTGGTTTATTCAATAGGGAATATATCTGTATAAATCAGTGAAACGAAACTAGCTCCATGCCTTTATGGACTTCAGGTTTGCTTTTCGTGTATATTTTGACGGATGTTCTTGAGAAAAAACGGGTTTGAATTATGAATTGCTCAGGGTTATCATAAATGAGTGACCGAGTACTGTGTCTAGTATATTCGATGTTCAAATATTCGATTTCCAACAAGTCCAAAAATGGAATATTCAAGAGAGGGAGAGACATACAGCCCTGGGAGATCTGTAAAGCTTTGCTTTCTTCAAATAATCGTTCTTCAGACGGGCCCCTAAACTACCTATTAAATTAATTAGATTTATTCGGTCTTCATTCGCTCGGTATTCTGTTTGTTGATGTTTTTGAGGGACATCCTTTATTTTCGACAGAAAGTAGGAGCGGGATCAGAGCGATATTCTTTACAGCCGGGCACTACTTGCTAAACCATTGTTTGAGGTAAATGTATATAGGTAAGAAAGCAAAACCAATTCTAAGCGAGATTCATGTTTCCGCTGTATGAAGAGGATGGTAACCCTGCTGAAAACATTGTGGCTCAACTCGTTTGAACTAGGCTGAACCCTTTGTTATCTTTGGTTTTTCTTTTTTCCTTTCGTGACTTGAATGCTTTGATGTTTCCATAGCGTGTTTTGTCTGTTGTTTTCATTATACTTGCGTACTGGGTCAAGTGTGTCTATCTGGTTCATATTTGCTGCCTTGACTCTTCCAAAACTCTACCTAACGAACTGTAGCGCTGTCGTGGTAACATCTAGTCTTGTACATACTTCCGCTTCTGACAGTTTAGCATTTGCGATTATCCGTATATATAAAAGTGAAAGTTCGTGTGTGTGTGTGTATGTATGTATGTATGTAATGAATAGAAATCGCGGAGAGTGAACCGATCTGAACCAAATTTTGCATGCAGGTCTTTCATGGGCCGGCGGAGGTTATAGGCTACTTTACTCTGGGAATTATCGATTAGCTTATCGATTATATCGATTTTATTGATTTTTCGCTATTTTTGCCCAGAGACTGGCGGAAACATGCCTACTGTTGTTAGTCGATACGCTGAACATGAATATGACAACCACTTTGGGCGACGGTATCGATTTATTGATTTTATCGATTTTTTTCCCTTTTCGCTCAGGGGCAGGTAAGGACGTGCTTACTAGGGTTGTCCAATGCGCTGAGCACGAATATGACAAGCATTTTGGGCTATGATATCGATTTATTGATTTTATTGATGTTTTCCACTTTCGCTCGGGGACGGGTGAAAACATGTCAGGTGGTCCAATATGCCTAACGCGAATGCGACAATTATTATGTTTTGCATTGCAATTATTGATTAATTGGTTTTAATGAATTTTTCCTCATCGCATGGTAATCACCGAAACTCAAATGGATGCCCTTCAAATGGATGAATTTGCACCCTAATTAAGCGCAACAGCGTGAAATGTCCGGGGTAGTAAAACTCCCGAGCGAAGCCGGGTATACCGTCTAGTCTTGAATATATGAGGGCTGTGTTTTATGATCCTATATTAGTTTCCCTTCAGAGGCGTAATGTTGCACATCTGCGCGCCATTAGCAAGAAAATCTGTTCTTTTGATGAGCTGTCGAAAATTGCTGACCTCACTAAAGGGGTGCATTTCGGGCACTAATTATGTTTTGGCATTTAATCTAGCTGGATTTAGATATGGGAAATAAATTCCTCTTTTAGGCGGGTGGGCGTTCACTTTTGTCCTGAAACTGCCGATATTACTCGTAGAAGTCGAAGATTCGCACTGGTCGTTTGTTAATTTAAATCAAACTTGCATGAAGACAACTTCATTGGATGATTTTATGCTCCTCTGGATTTCGTAACCTCTCTACTTTGCTGATTGTGAGTAGATTTCACAGCATACCTAGACAAGATTGTCAGGATTCATCAATCTTCCTTTTTACCCAATGTACCTGGGCCAGCGTTCAAGTATCAGAGGTACATAGGATATACGGGCTTATGCAGAGAATTGTTTGTTTTCCCGCTGCTGTCTACCTACTGGTCAGCAGCGGCACCCATTTGGCGAACGCTGTCGTTAAGTGGGCAGGTGGCTGATTGTTGCTACTTTATGCAAGGTTCTATAGCTTTCTTAGCTTCTTTTGTAAATGGCTTTAGTTTCGTTGGGATAAAAACTCGTCGCCGCTCCATCCTGGACTGGTTCCGTAATTGTACTGCAATTTTCCATTCGAATCTTGAAATTATAGCAGCACTTCGTTTTGGTGTACTGTTACACAATGTACTTGAATTGATTCTTTTGGTTGCAGTTTGGAAATTTCGCTGTTCTCTGTGTTTAATCGAGGGGCTGTTGGGCGCCTGACTCTGTTCTTCTCGTTGTTTTTTTTTTCCTGATTGTTGTCTTGCAGGTTAAGCTGATGAGCATATTGTAATAGTTATCCCAACAAGTCATGGATGGCAGCTCCTCGTCGTCGATGCTCTCGTCCCGTGGCGGAGACGTGCCGTCAACGGTCCAAGTGGCACTCAGGTGAGGCAGATTGCGGCAAGTGCACTATTAGTCATGCATGTCGGCTAGTATGCATTTATCCACTTGTCTACCCAGGCTGCACCTGGTGTAAACGAGCCAAGAAGGTGAAATACCACAACTGTGCCACCTGATTGTTTTGGTTTCTGAGCTGAATGTCCTGGGAACATAACGCTTCTTAACCTTTCTAGAAGAAGATTGCACTCGAGAGCTGGTTTTTGTCGGTTTCACATCGATTTGCCACCAACGTAAGCATCGGCAGATGGTGGCAGATTATTAGCGGGTGTGACGAATGTGTCAATAGCAGCTATTCTTCCAGATGAGAGGGCAATTCGTATCCGACAAGATATGGCTCAAATAGCGACTTCAACAGGAAATGTATTGACGCGAGACATTTAACAAAAGTTTTTGAATAGTTTGTGCCATTAATGGCATTGCTGAGCGTTTTTTGGAGGTTTCAATATAGTAGTCAACGGCTTTGCTGGGCTTCTGCCATAGAATGTTAACTACGTTATGAAAAGATGTCCTGCGATGCAATTTTGTTTTTTTTTTTTGCTGCATATCCCGCTCAGAGATGGGCGATTTTTTTTAATTTGGGTTTTGGTGCCAATGATGGTAAATCTACAAGAAGATCATATGCATTTGGCATCTTGATACCGCTTTTGTTGGAGGAGTAAAGGATTGCTATGGAGACCTGGATAATATGCCAATTTCGGCAACTTTCGGCAATTTTATGAGATGTATGCAGTTCCCCCCCCCCCCCCCCC
>JARK01000015.1:30782-41757 GCA_000688135.1 Ancylostoma ceylanicum
CTCCATTCATTCAACATAGACTCGTGATATAGATACGATGTCCGTAAGTTTCAGTGGAGATTTTCAGTTACTCTTTTCCAACGTTGCTGCTATCTTTTACTGAAACCGTGCTTTTTGGACAACCTGCTTATTTCAGCATGCTCGACAGAAAGGGTCCAACAGAAAGGGCAATTTTCTGCTTAGGCAGTCCAGATAAGGCTGTAATCCACACGATAGCACTTTCCAAATATAGAAGAGCGTGGCGCGATTAAGAAGTGATCACTCATCGAAGGTTGTTTGTGCAGTGACCTCCGCGCGAAAATCGTTAAACAGTTGTGTGCACAGTGCTTCAAGTGACCTCAAAATAGTTGAAATGAAGCTGGGAGGGGTGGGGGGGGGGGAAGGATAAACAATTAGGGAATCATTACTAGTCGATTTAATGAAGTGAAGTAAGTTTGTTTCTTCTGACAGTAATGGTCATAGAGCATTAGCTTGACTATAAATCGAGTTGCACTCAATATCATAATGTTTCTTGATAGCATAGCATTTTTTATTCAGGATTCGACCACAGGGAAATCGAGAAAAACTCGAAGGCAGTCGCGTGTGTACATCTGTTATTCCAGGCGAGCCTCAGGTGTGCTATCTTGCCTATTTATGCTTATCACGCTTTCAAGTAGCACAGGAACTGGTTTCCTTTTTGGTTGTCCAAGTTATCAGGTTTCGGTTTTTTTTTGGTTTTTGCATTTTTATTCACTGAAGAAACGGAAAAGCTCTCCTTTCTAATGAGTCTGATCAAGTTTCCCACAATCTGCTCCGTTTTTACCGCAGCAGTGGCCTGCTTTATAATCATGGTGGGGTTTTTGGTCTGTGCAGTATCTGTAAAGATTTTTCTGCTCTACAATAGTTGGTTCGTATACATGCAGTGGTGATCAACCATTCTTGTGTTACATAATACCGTTCGCCTGCTGTGACGCGCCGCACCGCCTGTGCTTCATGGGTGGTGCGGCGCAGCACAGCAGACGTGCGGTCTCCTGTGATACAAGGATAATTAACCGCCACTGTATTTTCAGTTCTCCTTTTTTGCATAGGACACGATTCATGTTCAGAAGTTTTCAATTAATCCGTTCATGCACATATCAGGTCTGTAGAGGTTCCGAAGAGATTTTCAAGGTCACATACATCTTGCCTCGATTGCCCGCCTCTGAAAACTACTTGTTTCTGTGCGATATTTTTGCGGAACTAGCAGCTCTTCTTTGATCTCTTGATCTTGTTGTGGTCTTTGGGTTCACAGCAGTGTCATTTTGTGGTTAGGTAAAGTTGGTCCATGCATATGGTATTAGCTCCTCCTGGAGGAATATTTCATGGTTGAATAGCGCCGAAAGCGAAATGACTGAAAGTGCAATATGTATAAGCGTCTGTCAGTCGCTGAATACCAGAGCCATTTGAAGGAATAGTCCAAAATTCGGCAAAGTTTTTCTTTCAGGTTACTATTGGTACTGATCGATCGTTCACATATGATCATGTTTTTGATCAAGCTACTCAACAAAATGAAATCTATGATTCATGTATAGAAAAATTAGTAAATGGCCTTTTCGATGGATTCAATGCTACAGTGCTTGCATATGGACAGGTAAATTTGGAAGTTCTGGTGTTTTTCTTTCTGTTTAGATGGGTTTGTATACTAGCATGCATCATTTTAGACTGGTTCCGGTAAAACTTATACTATGGGTACAGCCTTCGATGCCGGTGCTATTTCAGAGCACGAGGTAGAAACTAGCTGTCTGTCTTGCGTTTATCGCATAAAATATAGCGCGCAAGTTCAGGTTGGTGTGATTCCACGTGCTCTTGCGCATGTTTTTCGCCGCATCGTTGAATTAAGACGTGAAGCGCAAGAGAGCGGTATACTAGAGCCTACTTTTGATGTTTCTGTGCAGTTTATTGAGGTCAGTTTGTTATGTTTTCGTTTGACATAGTCAACCCTCATATAGTATTTTAGTTCATATTTTTGATTCTAGTCAACCCTCATATAGTATTTTAGTTCATATTTTTGATTCTTAGCTCTACAATGAAGAAATCGTCGACTTGTTAGCGAACGACCGTGCATCCTCACTTAACGTTCGAATTCATGAAGACGCTCGTGGAGAAATTTATCTGCATGGTGTCACGAACAAAGGAGTACATGATCTTCATTCGGTATGTCCATCTTTCAGAAATTCCATCTTTTTGAAACATTCTAGATTTTTCTTTGTTGCTTTGTTTTTAGTTTTCTTCAACTTTGGTTTCTTTCTCATTTCGTTTTTTTTTCTCAATTCTTCCTAAACTTTGGGTTCATATATCTCATTTCCTTCATACTACGGCTAAAACAAACGGTTGTGTTGCTAGTGAGATCCATTTAGTTCAATGTGGGCTGATCATTATGCAATGAACTAGTTGATTGGGAGTTAATTATTAATTCACGCTAGATTGTTAGCGTCAAGGCATCCTTCAAGCCTAACGGTTTCTTAGTTGAGATGAAACTGTGTCGTTGAATGGAGTTCTTCTACACGAACATGTTTCATTCAAGTGATGCGCTTCTTTAGTTGAATCCAGAAATGTGTGAGTGACCACGAGGCGTACGAGATCGTTATTTCAGACGCTAGAAATTTTGAAAAATGGTGCTCTAAATCGAACAGTAGCGGCAACGAACATGAATGAGCAATCATCGAGGTCGCATGCTATATTTTCACTCCACATCAAGCAACAAAGAGTGGCTGTTTCTGCAGATGCACCAACCCCTGGCCAGGTAAGCATAAGAGTATCCATATGTAACCAACAGGGCCTCTCTGGAATTTGCTTTGTTCAGGAAATTGAAATGGAGCTTTTATCGGCAAAGTTCCATTTCGTGGACCTTGCCGGATCAGAACGATTGAAGCGAACGGGAGCAACAGGTGACCGTGCCAAGGAAGGGATAAGCATCAACTGTGGATTGGTATGTTGGTTTTCAATTTTTTTTTTCTTTTCAACCATTAAAATCTCACGACACCTTCATTTTGCGCTTACTCTGCTATTTGAGCTAGCACTCGGTAATGTAATCAGTGCACTTGGAGGAGCAAACGGAAAAGTCAGTCATGTTCCTTATCGTGACTCCAAGCTCACCAGATTGCTGCAGGATTCTCTTGGTGGAAATAGGTAGGTTTTTACCGCATAAAATTTTCTTTAGCTATTGCATTACGGCTTGATTTTAGTCGCACACTTATGATTGCTTGTGTATCACCGAGCGATAGCGATTTCGTGGAGACTCTTAACACTATGAAATATGCGAATCGCGCTAAGAACATCAAGAACAAGGTATGTTAGGACTTTTCTCGTCTCTTCCAAATTTCTTGCCGTAGTTCTACAAGTCTCTTCTACGTAGGTTGTCGCAAACCAAGACAAATCGTCGAAGCTCATTGGAGAGTTGCGTGGTCGTATTGCTGCACTTGAAGCCGAATTGCTAGAGTTCAAACAAGGCAGGCGTACTATTGACAGCGATGGCGTCGAGACTGTTAACGACCAATATCATGAGAATGTCATGTTGACGGTGAGACGTTCCAGGTTTCAAATTTCTTTACTATTTTTTGTTCGATTTCAGTAATTTATTCTTGTTTTTCCTCGCTTTCCTCTTTGGTTTGGGTGTTTTTATATCGTATTATTTCTGATTTGGGAAGCAGGGAATAGTTCTCATTCCTGCCAATTCTATTTTCTCAAAACTTGCTGCTTCGCCCACCTTTTCTTCTATTAGCTCTTACCTTCCAAACATTTTTTTTTCTTCCAAGAACTACTTTGATGTTTGTTTCTCAGCACTCATGGGAAGTTATTGCTCATGTTACATTGCTTTTCATGACCGAATCAAATTTTGAAGAGATTGTTCCTATTTATGAACTGAATTGGTAGAGCCACATAGGGTTTAACTTGTTCCAACTATTTGCCCCTTGAAATTTAGGACATTTTGCAAAAAGTAGTTGTTTTTACAGGTTATGTTATAACACATTTTGATGAGATGTTTGGTATCTCCATACCTATTTAATCTTCTTATATGGCAAGGAAAATAGGAATCGAATCTGGATTCCTCTCATCTTTTGGGATGTTCACTTGCATCGATGAGGCATAGATATGCCCCCTTCCTTGCTTCTTTCTCTTTGTTAGCTCCTAATTCTTGATTATTATTTTTTGAATTTCTCACATTCAACTTTCGTGCTCCTTTCGTCTAGTCACGTTTGTATTTTGCTAGTCTACTACTCTCTACTTTCAGTACTTTTTTTAAAGTCATGTGTACACTTATCATCTTCCAGGCCGAAATAAATCAGCTGAGATTCCGTGTAAAGGCGCTGCAGGAGACAAATGAAATTCTTCGCAATAGGAATGTGGATCTCATGGCAAAAGCGAGTGGAGCGAATGGGTTCCTCGGAGATTCACAAGCAAATGACGAGAATGGAGCTTCTTCTGATGGTAAATCTGTTACTGTATTGAGTTGGAGAATAAGGTCGTGCTGTTTTTCATGGGCATAGAAACGACTATTTTCCAAAAACAGTATCATTCATCTAATTAAGTGCGGTGAGTCGTATGATCTATGCATTTATAGATGCGAATGATAGTTCTGCCAACGATGCAGTCATGGATCCTGTGCAAGCTACTCTGAGAAAATACCTTGATGAATTGGAGAGGTTGCGTTCGCAGCTATATGAATCGCAAGCGGTTTCAAATCAGCTAAGGAAAGAGCTCACGAAATGGAAAAACCAGGTGGGCCCTAGGAAGCGAACATATTTTTTTCTCCCGGACGCTTTTTAATTCCTTCGTTTGAGGCACTTTCTGGCGGTGCCGGATTCCCTGCGAGCGCCGATCATTCATTCTCGTCGTTTGGACATCAACAACTGATTGATGAGGCCCGTGCTGACATCGAAAGGCTTAGGAAGACGGTGTCTGTGGCGTCGAATGAGGGTCAGTTGTCCTTTGATTTCAAAATTCTATGACTTTTCGGCGATTTTTTTTTCTGAATGTCATTGGTCTACTCACAATCTTGAAAGCCAGTCTAAAGGGACTTGCAAAAGCAAGCTTTTTAGTCATAGTGCTACTGAAGAAAACCACCATGGGTTTACCATGTTTGAGTAAACAGTCTCTTGATTGCAAGCAGTGGTGAAGTTCTAAAGTAATATTCCCTCCAAGAAGTTGTATGGTTGATTATCTATCTGGTGTTATCAGCAGGCCATCCCCATGATGTTTCACCGAAAACACCGTGCTGCTCAGTAGAAGCTCTGTGACGATGTGATTGGTCTATGTGCAACATCTGCAAAAAGAGACATGATACTGCGATGTTTTCCTAACAGAGTGCATCTTTTCAATCAGAGCCGGTTCCTTATCAGAAGTTCGGTTTTAGATACTCCCTTTTTTCTGATTCTCATTACAATGGAATTTATGTCTTTTGATCATTGAAAGGACCCCATATATGTTTTACGACCTGTGTAGAGGTCGTACGGGACAGGACATTAGAATAGTGAATGATGGGGTGCTGGCGCGGGGCATGAGATTGCGGGTTATGACTCATCCGCGCTTGGGAATAGCGCATGAGGTCGGAGGATGTTTCCGCTCGTGTGCTCCCTTTGTTGCGAAACAGATTGAATGATAGGCGATGGACGGGATGTGAACGAATTATGAGAACGGGTATTTTTCTTTGACAACAGGGATCGTGGAGAATGTACTGGAATGGAATTCACTTGTTTTCATAAGTTCCTTGAAGGGTCTGCAAAGATAAGTTTTGTTTTGACTGTCTTTTTCTGGTTGTGAGGTATACACTGAGGTACTGGAATACTGATGATTAGCAACTACGGCATAAGGTAAAAATAGGTTTATTGAATCTGCTAGGCTGAAGCGGCATCTTCATCTTGATACACGACCTGATTTTTTCTGCATGAGAAAGTCCTCTCCTTGTAGTGAATCGACACGCTGGGGAATAAACTATGTGGAATATTGTAAGGTAGTGCCCATGGACATCCACGACTCTGCGATTTCGGCTTATGTGGAACATTTGAGATTGCTATAAATTGTTATGAACCAATTCAAGCGTACCATCAAAAACGTCCTAGTGTGAATCGTACTGGCTGCGGTGGTTTGGAGAGAGCGGTTATGTTCAGAAAACGTGAGTGGGACTGGTGCCTGTTTACCCAGCAAAGATAACGGATTGCTCTGAAATGATTTAGTATTGCAAAATCTGCATTTTTCTCACTGGCATAAGACTAATATTTCTTACCTAGAAGATGGGCGACAATAGGTTTTGATTCAATAAAAGGATAAAGTGGTCGGCGTTGATCAATCCCGTCACGTGGGATGCGCCACGCATTCGACTTCATCTGAATATCGTAGAGGCGTTGAATGCGTATGTGCCCTATACAATGACTTGCGGGGGGCATCCGATGAACCAAGTCAG
The DNA here is from genome assembly GCA_000688135.1 of Ancylostoma ceylanicum. Classification (NCBI taxonomy): domain Eukaryota; kingdom Metazoa; phylum Nematoda; class Chromadorea; order Rhabditida; family Ancylostomatidae; genus Ancylostoma; species Ancylostoma ceylanicum. The sequence continues at coordinate 37,201 of JARK01000015.1, forward strand.
TGCTTCCTCCCAGACTCCTCTGGTACCAATTTACCGACCCCGGAGGGATGGCTGGCTTGGTTGGCCACGGGCGCGGGATCGAACCATCGACCGTGTGCGTGCGCAGCGAGCCTCTTACCACTGCGCCACACGCGCCCTTGATTCAATAGTCTAGCCAATTTCAGTGGTCTAGATTCCAATAGCACACGATTTTTTGGAGAAAATCAGAAAGCAGTTAAAAATCGAAAGTCAAAGAGAGCTTGTTCTACCCACTGTCAGAGTAAAACCTCGGTGAGCAGATAAAGACTGCCAAGGTTCAGTGCTTGTGGGAAAGTGGAAAATTAGGGTACGCTTGTGGCAGTATGACGGCAGACACACGGAATCTGGTGGAGTAACTGTTTCTGTAAGTTCACATTGCACTATAGTTTCTCCTAAGGTAGCAAATCTGTGTCACGGGTTCTCACTTAGGAAATAACATCGAACGGTGAAGCTCAGTATTTTGTATATTAGGGCGACGAAAAAGCGTGACTTTTTTGAATTTATGGCATTAAACATGTGGATTTTCTCATGATAGTGAAAAGCGATACATCATCAGCCAGGAGTTATTTCCGTGAATCGGTGCCTTTTTCAGTTACTTCCGACTACGCATCTCATGTGGACACTGCTGAGGAGGATGGCACGAGCAACGATGCTGATGAGTTAGACGAAGACGAGGACTACGATCAGGACGTTGATGACGAACAGGTGTTTGAGGATGACAACAAAGGTATGCGTAGTTGCTTATATCCATATAAGGAGTTATTTCTTCTTGTTCTGTTATTTTCTATCCACTTTGAGGCCTGTTGTTAAGGTGCGGTGCTCAGGGATAACCTAGCAAATCTTCAAACGGAGATTAACATCAAGGAGAGGTAAATCAACTGTTTTCCGCTGCGATTCTGACTTTTTATTGCTATGCTCTTTGTTCCTCTGCGTTATCTTCGATTATTTCCATTCCCTACTGGCTTATTTTGCTTACGCTAGGTTGATAGCCGAACTGGAGCAATCTGACCGCCGTCTGGCAGAAGTGCGCTTGACCTATGAGAAGAAGTTGACAGAGCTGTCAGCACAGATCAAGAAGATGGAAGCAGAGCGAGACAAGGTGTTGATGGAGGCTGAGGCCAAGAAGACGGATAAGGCCAGTCAAGAACAGGCCAAGGTACCTTAAATTTGGCGACTTGGTTTTGTATTCCTTCTAGTGATTGACTTGCAGAGGATTCGAGACGAATATGAACGAAAGCTGTCAGATATGAGGAATGAGTTCAGAAAACTCCAAATGGTGGAGAGGGAGCATAAAAGGATGCAGGTCAGTTGGGTCTAGGTCCTTCTTTGGAACGCGTTTCTAACTGGGCCATTCAGGCTCGACAAGAACGAGAGAGGCAGGAGCTCGTCAGATATCAAGCTGAGCTTAAAGAGTTGAAGAGAGTGAAGGTGAGGGATGGTAATGCTGACTAAGCGAACTTTCCATCAATGGAAGAACATACTAAGCGATTTTGCTTTTTTAAATCTCAATCACTTTTCCTTTTGCTTCCAACCTTGCACGAAAATGATTCCTAATGTTTTTATGTTTTTCTCTACGGTTACATCAGGCTACTGTTCGGCGTTAGCTTGAGCGGCATCAGATCTATCAAAAAGAGAAATTTCTGGTAGAAATCCACCCTAATTCCATCTGTTTTTTTCTTGGGGGGGGGNCATCATCTCCGTAGGCGGCTACCCTTACACCTCACCAACATCCTAATCAGTGCACACAACCATTCAAAACGTTTATTGAAGATTCATCTTCTCAAACAGTTTAAAGAACTGAACAAATTGAACTGACCATAATAAAGAATCGGTTGCTAAATACTACTATACTAAACTGACTTACGGAGCCACCTATAATGCTGATAGTTGTAATCAGCATCAAAAATAACCCCAACGTGCAAAGTTGCAGGTTTTGCGCTCCACTGACAAATCACTGACCCAATCACAATCAGCCCCGCGCCCGTGTCTTGGTACCGAAGTTCGACGGATACTTGTTATGATGCCCAGAGGCCATTGGCCTTTAGGTATCGCTTCGTCCGCCACTATCACCACGTCATTGTTTTTTGGCTGAAGTGGCATTGAGCGCTTTTGGCGGATTCGGTTAGATCTTCTGTCCGCCAAAGCTGCTAAATAGTCGGAGTGCCATAGTTTCCGGAAGTAGTTTAAGGTAGTAGTTTAAGCTTTGTTTTTGTACTGAAAGATTGTTGAGGGCTCAAATGTCGTTCATGTTGTCTACAGAATCGGTTAAATCGAGATCAACGTCAGGCGATATAAAATCGATGGCTGCGTGACCATTTGGACCCTACAGTAACCTTACAGTAATTACCGAGCGGAGACGCGGGACGGCTGCGATGCGTGCGCTGCCGCCGATAGGGGCGGGAGCGCGAGGAAATGTGGACGAGTTCTCCTGACACTAGTCAGCAAGTAGCTGAAAATCCGCACCTAGGGGTTCTTAGACGTCCTAAACAAAAATTTCACATCCATTTTGCACCATGTCTTCATCCTGCGCGGCTAGGATTAGGAAGACTGTGTGTAGTAGTTGTATTTCTCAGAATCTATCTATAATATAACGAATCAAAACTCGTCTATAATATAACGAATCAAAACTCGCCCATTCAAAAATCCGCACCTTCTCGCGGCGGGACCCGTGCGCTTGGGGGCGCGTTTGTTCTTGAGAACGCTCCCGCTTGCGTGGGAATGTGCAGTTCTTCTTGAGAATGCACACCCCGTCGCCTTTTTCTTCATTTTATACTTCGTATCTTGCTTTTTCAATTCGCCAGCGGTTTCTTAACTTGCCTTCGAACGATTCAGCTCTTGCACTCGAGAAGTTGCTCCCGTTTTAGTGGATTAAGCTAATCTTTTCAATTACTGCAGAAGGTTTGCTTTGTTAGGGAATTTGGTTGAAGTGAAGACAATGATGCGAAAAATGCTACGTGTCTCCAAACTCAGTCTCCTATCGAAATGACGCAGCAAGGTTGAAGAGAATTCACATTGCAAAGAGACTTCTAGGGGAGATACCAAGACTTGAGAAAGGAACTTTTGTTGCTGGGAGACATCATGGAGGGGAGGGGGTCTCTGAGTCCAGAAGATGAAATGGAACCCGTATTGCAGGGACTTTGAGGGGAAGTCACGAGATCGAAGGGATCCGCGTTGCATGGAGACATCAGGAAGGGAGTCCTTAATCCTGAGAAAGTAGAAGGAAGCCCGCTTTGCAGGGAGATTTCGAAGAGAAGGAGAAGTTTGCGCGCAATGCGGGTTCCCTTCTACCTTCTCAAGACCCAAAACCCCTTTCCTGATGTCTTCCTGCAACGCGAGCCCCTCTTCGGATTCTCCCTGCAACGAGAGTTCCCTTTGATCTTGTCAAATCTGAGGATCCCTTTCCGGAATCTCGGGGTCCCTTCAACCTTTTCAAGTCCAACGACCGCCTCATCGAAGTGTCCCTACCCTGCGGGTTCCTTTCGACCTTCTCAAGGACGGCTCCTCTTCTTTGAAGTCTCCTTGCCAAGTTCAGATGGAATTAATTGCAGGTAGACCACACAGAGGGGTATTACAAGGAGACCTCACGGAGGGGCTCCTCGGACATGAGAACGTCAAAAGAAACTCGCCTTGCAGAGGCTTAGAAAGGAAGCCAAACTTGAGAAGTTCAAAGAGAAAACGCTTTGCACGAAGAGAGTTGAGAAAAGCAAGGAGGACTCGCGTTGTTGGAGTGCTTTGAGGGGACGGGCTCCTGTGAGACGAGAAAAGCGGAGGGAACCCGCGTTGTTCAATTATTCTGACGGGGAGGGACGGAGGTCCTCTGAAATGAGAAAGGCGAAGGGAGCGATGTTGCTGGACAATAAGGAGGGAGTTCTTACGAGTTCGTAAGGTCGAACAAAACTCGTATTGTTCGATAAGTTCGAGAGAAAGATTCTGCGAGTTCGGAAAGGCGACGGAGACCCGTGTTGTTCTACTACTCCGAGGGGAGGGGGTCCTCTGAGTCGAGGAAGACAAAGTAAACCCCTGTTGTTGGGTTACTGGGAGAGGCTCTGTTGAGTTTAGAAGGTTGAACGGAACTCGCTTTGTTGGATAACTTTGAGGCGAGGATCCTCTCAGTCAAGATTGTCGGAGGAGACCCGCGTTGCTGGATTACTTTGAGGAGGAGGGAGTCCTGTGAGTTGAGAAAGGCGAAGGGAACCCGTATTTTTTGAGTACTCTGAGATGGTGTACTTTGAGTCGAGATTGTCGGAGGGAACCCGCATTTCGAACGGAACTCGAGTTCAGGAAGGCGAACGGGACCCGTGTTGTTCGAGTACACTGAGATGCAGTACTATGAGTCGAGGTTGTCGGAGGGAACCCGCATCGGAATATTACTTGAAGGAGGGATTCACAGAGTCCAGGGACTCGTAGGGAACCGGTGTTGCTCGATTACTTTGAGGGGAGGGAGCCCTATGAGCTGAGAAAGGCGAAGGGAACCCGCGTTGTTCTGTTGCTCTGAGGGGGGGGGGTGATGGTCCTGTGAGATGAGTAAGGCGAACTGAA
>JARK01000015.1:41778-52141 GCA_000688135.1 Ancylostoma ceylanicum
ACCCGTGTTGTTCGAGTACACTGAGATGCGGTACTATGAGTCGAGGTTGTCGGAGGGAACCCGCATCGGAATATTACTTGAAGGAGGGACTCACAGAGTCCAGGGACTCGTAGGGAACCGGCGCTGCTCGATTACTTTGAGGGGAGGAATCCCTATGAGCTCAGAAAGGCGAAGGGAACCCGCGTTGTTCTGTTGCTCTGAGGGGGGGGGGTGATGGTCCTGTGAGATGAGTAAGGCGAACTGAATCGGCGTTGCTGGATTACCGGGAAAGGGTTCTTTTGAGTTCGGAAGATTGAACAAAGCTCGTATTGTTCGATAAGTTCGGGGGAAAGGTCCCGTGAGTTGAGAAAGGCGAATCGGACCCGTGTTCTATTTCTCTGAGGGTAGGCGGTCGTCTAAGTCGAGAAAGACGAAGCAAACCCTTGGTGCTGGATTATTCAGGGGTGGTCCTGTTGAGTTCAAAATGTCGAAGGAAACTTGCATTGTTAGAGGAGTATTGTGGAGTTGAGAACGGCGAAGGTGACCCGCATCTTTGAATTACACTGAGGTAAGGGTCCTATGAGTTGAGAAGGTCAAAGGGCCCCATTCTGCTTTTCCGGGGAGGGTCGATTGAATCGAGAAGCGGTGATGATAATGAACCCCGCGCCAAACATACAGTCTGTTCCCTCAAACTTACACTGCCATCCTCGCCCGATCGAACAAAGCGGCGCGTGCGTGTTCGATTGGGGCGCGGNAGAAGGGTCCTATGAGTTGAGACGGTCAAAGGGCCCCATTCTGCTTTTTCGGGGAGGGTCGTTTGAATCGAGAAGCGGTGATGGTAATGAACCCCGCGCCGAAAATAGTAATATCTGTGAAGCATTAACTCCTCATGGTGTGATTTCCGAGCTGCTTGCCTTCTAGGATGAAATGTATAAAGTGTTCCAGTCCAAGATTATCTCAACGAGAGAAGCAAATTGCGCGTAAATGTGAGTTTTTCGACATGGACGAACATGTGCAGAACTGCTGGCAGAGATGTCTTATGTTTTAGGCTTTAGGAGATTATTAAAGTCAACATTAATAGCAAGTAGTAGCTCTTCTTCTTCTATCTTCTGACTAAGGTGGCCAAGTTCATTCGGCATCTTCATTGAAATCATAGCGAGGGCAGCACTACGAAAAAATCTTGCTAAAAATCTACGGAAAAGTCACGCTGCTCCTAATAAAGGCGTAAAAACTCATTTTCGCACCCAACAATTGTCGCATAAGCCTCAGGTCACTGTCACATCCACAGTTACTATCGTCCCGTACGCCTCGCCCTGCAAGAAGCCCGTCCGAAACCATGGACGAAGGCGCGAGCTTTAACGTCACTAAGCCTCGACATGTGGCACCGACTTATTTTTCGTCAGCTCGCTGACACGACACTTTTGCCTAAGCACTTCCACCGTCGTTTTCGCTACCTCACCAAATTTTGTGAGAAATTTTGTGGCTGTCGCTACCCGGCATGCAACCACGCGAGGGTTATTCAACGTTGAGTGGCCCGCAGGTCCACTAGTCTTGTAAAACTTTGCAAAGATTTATTATTGCTCATGATGACTTCGGCTTTCTCCATTGTTATGTAAGTGTTTAGAACTGTTGTACTGATTGAAAAAGACATTTTCTTGAAGTTACCACTATAAAGGTTTCATTTTCGCAGAATGCTGGATACATTTCAGCAATTAAACTAAAGCCATTGAAATCTCTAGTTTCGGACCTAGAAAAGGAATGGGGAGCGTGTTTCAAGCATGCTGAGCACGAAATCGACTCTTGTTTTTCTTCACAATGCCATTTTCTCACTCCTGAATCTTTACTTACAGTGAATATAACTTTTAAATCTCTTGGAGCTTAGATACTGAGGAAGACGGGAATGTGGGAAAACTTCATTAATTTTGTAGGAACTGTTTCCAGAATAAAAATGTGTGTACTGTCCAGAGCAAAACTGCGACCTTATTCACGCGAAGGTCAGTGGATTTCCCCGGAGGAAATTCGCGAAACAAGAAGGCATGCCCTTAAGACGATGACATGTCTATAGGCGATATCATTAGCGCAGGTCATCCTGAGAACCATGACAATAGCGCAACGGCAACAACAAAAGATCTAAACATTCATTCGGCCTTGAAATTATGTACAGTAGAGGCTATCCGAAAGTGCATTGGTAATTCTTATAAACGCTGCATGTTTCCAGCTTGATTCCCAGAATTTATTGCTGCCAGTAGTAGGGGTTGGGTTGGGTTAGGTCCAGGATTGGGTCCGCGTCGCGACCTGCCACGCGCCAGATATTCATTTTTTTTTTCTCAAATGCGCGGTTGTCTGGTATTAGGGGGAGGTTCCCTCTATCGAATCTTGTACAAAACACCTATGATAGATTACTGCTTCCACCTGCGAAAAAGCCCAAACATCGGAAATTTTGGAACTTCTTTGGGATTTATCAGCTTTCAATGGAATCCTTTTCGAAATGCGCGGTTGTCTCCGTATTCAGCTCGCAATTCTGCGTCGATCCATGCACGACTCGGGGCACCGTTTTTCGTTGGAAGTCCTGCCGACTGGTCGTGGAGTATCTCATAACGGGCGTACTCCATGGCCAGGCGAGATAGTGCGATGAGGGCAGAGACGCAGAGCAGCCCGTGGAGCACACCCGTTAAGAGATACTCCACGGGCTGCTCTGCGTCAAGAATTCCGACGCAAAACGGTGCCCCGAGCCGTATATGGATCGACGCAGAATTGCAAGCTGAGTATGGAGACAACCGCGCATTTTGAAAAGGATTACAATGAAAGCTGATAAAACTCAAAAAAGTTCTAAAATATCTGATGTTTGGGCTAGTTTGCTGGACGTATTCCAACTCGAATTAGCATCAGCTGCATACGATTAGATAACGGAAACCTTGCTTTCATAAAAGACAACTGCGCATCTTGGGAAAAATCAATACCAGGCGCGCGGCGGCCTGCGCCGCGCACCCAGCACCTGTTTTCCTGAAAATTCCGTCCCTCATTTCCATACTTGGCAGATGTGGAACATGGCACTTCTGTACATGGATCGACGCAATATTGCGAGCTGCGTACGAAGATAGGGCTTCGCCCCCTCCCCGCCAAAGTGATGGTCCCCCCTTACCTCGGCAAAAAGTGATGGTAGGTGGAGTACGATACTCAGGGTATTCCACCTATGCTTTCGATGCCGCGGCCGGACGTTTGCTCCAAAATGAAACGATTAAAGAAGGGGATTTTTTGCACTTTTGAGTTGGGATACCTATACCATTGTAATCAGCACCTCCCCTAGATTCTTCTGATACCCATTGCTCGAAATCGAACCTGAGCTGAGACACTGCCTTTAACTGCAGTTTCACTTCTTCACAAACCGTGCAGGTAGGGAATATTTTAGGCCACATAATAGTAAGTCACTATTAAGCAAGCTTGGGTCGTTCGCTAATATCGTGGATACTCACCTGGATGTTTAGATGGTGCTCAGTCCAGACTCATCTCGTTTTCCTTGCTTCAATGTATGTTGTATCTGTTCTTACGTTTTATAATGTTATTTGTCGTTATATTGGGGACGGTCCCCCTGCACATGAGTGTTCTACCTCATGTAATAAATATATCTCCCGAGATCTAAGGAGGGATGTATGAAGTACTGGGTAGCAGACGAGTACCCGAGATGTCAATTGGTCTGGTGAATGTGTCCGCACCCGCCATGTAGCGGGTGCATCGGCTGTTCGGTTTCGATCCTGAATACACTCTTTTTGCGCCGGCTTAGTTAGAACTGGCGCGAACGGGACTATATGGAGGGCTTATGGTATTTTGCTGCAAAGGGAAGTGTTCTGTGGGGGCTTACCTTCCTTTTCATATTCACCTTCTTGAGCCCCTTCTGTGATGCGATTTATCCGCGATTGTTCCTCTAAAGGGTTTTTCTGTGATTATTTCANTTCGATGCCGCGGCCGGACGTTTGCTCCAAAATGAAACGATTAAAGAAGGGGATTTTTTGCACTTTTGAGTTGGGATACCTATACCATTGTAATCAGCACCTCCCCTAGATTCTTCTGATACCCATTGCTCGAAATCGAACCTGAGCTGAGACACTGCCTTTAACTGCAGTTTCACTTCTTCACAAACCGTGCAGGTAGGGAATATTTTAGGCCACATAATAGTAAGTCACTATTAAGCAAGCTTGGGTCGTTCGCTAATATCGTGGATACTCACCTGGATGTTTAGATGGTGCTCAGTCCAGACTCATCTCGTTTTCCTTGCTTCAATGTATGTTGTATCTGTTCTTACGTTTTATAATGTTATTTGTCGTTATATTGGGGACGGTCCCCCTGCACATGAGTGTTCTACCTCATGTAATAAATATATCTCCCGAGATCTAAGGAGGGATGTATGAAGTACTGGGTAGCAGACGAGTACCCGAGATGTCAATTGGTCTGGTGAATGTGTCCGCACCCGCCATGTAGCGGGTGCATCGGCTGTTCGGTTTCGATCCTGAATACACTCTTTTTGCGCCGGCTTAGTTAGAACTGGCGCGAACGGGACTATATGGAGGGCTTATGGTATTTTGCTGCAAAGGGAAGTGTTCTGTGGGGGCTTACCTTCCTTTTCATATTCACCTTCTTGAGCCCCTTCTGTGATGCGATTTATCCGCGATTGTTCCTCTAAAGGGTTTTTCTGTGATTATTTCACATCACTTTTCCTGGGATTAACCCTCTGACGGTGCCTTGTGTGGTTGTTTCGTACAACCGGTGTGCGCGCTCCATCGCGTTTGCATTGCGCACGATGGATTAATTAACATCACGGACACTCGTCTGCTACCTAGTGTGCTCTTCATACATCCCTCCTCGGGAGGGCACCCGATGCTCAGATGGGGCAGACGAGCGTATGTTCACCCGCGGTTTCACAGGGAGCAAGTAACTTACTAACAATAGGTATCGTACTCATACATACGATTGATTACTCATACATACTCGCGATTGCGAAGACACATTTGGTTTTCACAGAATAAAATGGTAAAATCGACGCCAAGACCTGTCAAGATGACATTCTCAGAAAAGAAAAAAGTCCAACGAAATTAAAAGATCCCCAACAGGAATCTTGAGCAGGAATATGCTCGGCTGCATAGTACCCAAACATCCATTGCGTGTTCAGGGTCGGTGTTCCCAGGTTTCCCCAATGGGAATTAATGACGCTCCTGCTCTCTACATTTGAATCCATTGAATCTTTCTGACTGTATATTTGTAAAGGATGTACTCAGGATCTCTAGCACGCGAGCTCAGACAAGTTATTTGAAAATTAATGAGGAATACCTGCGGCGCAACGTGTGTTTTGTGGAAGCAGAGATGAAGGCCTGCATCAAAGAAAGGCCTTTCAGGAAACTTTTTGTGAAATTGATTAGACATGTGTTTGTGTACCAGAAGCAATGCCAGACAGAAGTAATTATGGCTGACAGAAGAAAAAACATTGTTTTTCTTCGCGCCAATACTTTTCAGCCACTCTGCATATCGCTCCGCACAAAATTTTATTCCGAGTTCATCGGTTTTCAAAGACTAATAACCAATTTCCCTGTCCATGACGTCCATGACGAGCAAATGGTGTGCAGCGACGTGGTCCGAGGGAATCACTTTCACATCCACTAAGATGTTACGATCTCGCCGGCGCAGCATACAGAAGTCTATTTGTCTTTCTCGTTCTTCGTTCGTGAAAGTGTCCGAGTGTGATTTCCTCTTTCGGAACTGTGTGTTAGCAATAATGAGGTGCGACACCGCCGCAAATTCCAGGACCCGTTGTCCTTCCTCACTGCTCGTGCCATGCCCATATCCTCCGTGCCAACAGTCGAAACCTCCTCGCTGTTCTGCTATGAGACCAATGAGATCGCCTCTCAGCAGAAGGACTTCCTTATCCCCGATCGAATGGGCATACTGCTTGAGGTCTTCGTAAAACGAACTCTTCTCCTCTGCTGTACAACCCACTTGTGGCGCATTGGCGTAGATTATTCTCATCATGACTTTACCAGTTCTACCTTCACAGCCACTAGACGATCCGCATGGTTCCGGAGAGCCTCGCTTATGACTACACCCATTCCATTATTGTCCGAGGTTCCGTGATACATGAGTGTATCTGTCGCCAATCTCTGCACACTTTGATCCTTTCCATCGCGTTTCTTGTATGCAGCAAATATCCTCGTGTCGGCTTCTCAGATTACCTGCAAGCTCACGACTTCTGGTTGTGAGAGTTCCGACATTGAGCGCTGCAAGTCGCATTGATAACCGTGTACGCTGTTGCTCGTGCTGGCGTACTGACGTTTTGGCCGGCTCCGTCCTTTAGCCTTTAGCCTTCGCATATTTTCAGCACTGCTCGGGCGGGAGCAGTGTGTGTCGCTTTCGGGTAACGCCCTAGCTTCTGCCGAACAAGTAGATCTCATCACAATACATATTTATACAACGGGGGTGTTTTCTTCGACCGGCTTGTCGTGACAGCATAGCCTCGGAATCGAATTATCCGCGTTCAGCTCACCTCGTCGTGGTGACGAAGAGGTTCCAGTAACATCTCTTGGAGGAACAGACGTCACCACCACGTCCCGATTGCCACTGCTTCCTTGATTTTACTTTGACTTTGTATTGGTTTTTCAGTTACCCAAATATGTTGACGACTATCGAATACACAATCTGAACAGGAAGGATTCAACACTAAGCACCACCACTTTTAGCTATTCGGTTTGTTGAGAACTCATAGTCATAGAGGAAGACGAGAAAAAAAAACAATGATATCCTCGAAATTTTGCCCACATTTGCAGGTTTGCCGATGGTCTAAGTGGTCAGAGTGGAGTTCATGCGATAACATCAAGAAGAGACATCGAAACCGATTGTGCATTGGAAATGATGGTGAGTACTACTTGAAAATAGCATTCGTTGGCATAATTAGAAACGTTCGGAGGGATTACCGCACTCTATCCATGGTTTCATACGTTAATATGTCATGAGTCAGGGCGAGCATGTAAATTATCACCACAATCGAAGAATTCATAATAGAATCAGCTCGTCGATATTCACATTAAAAGCACATTAAAACCATATATCAGCAATCAGAATGATCCACCAAACCTGGTATATATGTACAGGGTACGTGAAAAGTACTGACCGCTGTGAATGACTTGTTAAAACTTTAGAAATTGGCATAGATGGGACCAGTTTCTCCACAACATAAAGAAAACCGTAATGCAAACAATCCTCATATATAAAAGCCTGCAACTTGGTCGAATGGCTCGTCTTTTGACTTAAAGGACGCACAGTTTCTTCTCTTCTCAAGACTCAATATGATACGGTACCACCATCCCTTCAATGCGGCTCAAATTATCCGAGTTTTTGTGATCACCTCTGAATTCTGCCACCATAGGACAACATTGTACTGTTCTCGGATTTGGTCAGCGGCGGGCGGAAGGGAGCGGNTCCCATCCGTTTCTCATGAACATCGTCTTCGTTAGATTCAGTTGGAGGCCGATCTTTCCACACGCGTCGTCGAAGTCGGCCAGCATACGCTCCGCTTGACTGATGCTAGGTGTTATAAGGACGATGCCATCAGCGAAGCGAAGATGGTATAGCAGCCGGCCGTCAACTCGCACTTCCATATTGTCCCATTCAAATCTTCGCATGACGTCCTCGAGGGTGGCGGTAAATAGTTTCGGCGACACAGTGTCGCCTTGTCGAACCCCTCTCCTGACGTCGATGGTGATGTCGTCGTAGAATGGCGAGATTCTGGTCGTGAAGTTGCTATAGAGCTCACGAAATATCCTGATGTATTGAGTCGGTACACCCTGGTTGCCCAGGGCTTCCAAGACTGCTTCTGTCTCAACGGTGTCGAAGGCTTTTTTCAAATCGATGAACGTGAGACAGAGAGGCATCTTGTACTCTCGTGATACTTCAACGAGCCTGGTGACAGTGTGTATATGGTCGATCGTACTGAATCCTTTCCGAAACCCTGCTTGCTCGCATGGCTGTCCTTCGTCTAGTGTTCTTTTAATCCTGTTGAGGATCACTCGCGTGAAGAGTTTGTAGACTACGGACAGTAGGCAGATAGGGCGATAATTGCCAATGTCCTGCGGGTCTCCCTTCTTGTACAGCAGCACGGTTCTGCTGGTCTTCCATTGGCTAGGTACCTTGCATTCCGACAGGTACCGCGTGAAGAGTCTAGCAAGTGTGTTCACAAGAGCTGTCGGTAGATTCTTCAGATGTTCGGGTCGGATCCTGTCGGAACCGATCGCTGATGTGATCGTTCCGTCTGGGCGTCGGAGGGCTGTCATCTTGGTCTTACGGTTGGCGAAGTCTCGGCGGGTGTTGCGGATGCTTCTTCCTGCCTCTGCGGCTTCAGCCAACACTGCTGCTCGTCTCTCCTTGAGGTCTTCTTTTATCGCTTCTCTGCACCGTCTTGCGAGCTCGGACGTAAGCTGACAGTTGCCTGCGGCTCTCGCTGCTCCACGCTGGCGTATCAGCTCGAAGGTCTCATGAGACAGTCGTCTCTTGGTGGTTCTCAAACCCTCGGCTTTCTTCGCACTATCAGGGAGATGCTGAATGAGCCGTTCGTATTCTTCATCGATGTTGTCGACAACGGTATCTTCCCAAAAGCCGGCTAACGTAGTGAAGAGATCCCAGTTGATGGTTGGTTTAGGACTCCTCTTCTTGTACTTCGCGGCTTTCTCTCCTTTGCGCGAGAAGAAGAATCTTGCGCGAAGGAGGCGATGGTCTGATCCGGTGTAGAACTTCGGTACAACACCGACGTCGGTCAGGCAATACCTTCGGTTGACGATGATGTGGTCAATTTCATTATGGTACTCTCCACCGGGTGACTCCCACGTCCATCGTAGGGAGGTTGGCTTCTGGAATTGTGAGTTACCATGGATGGTCCTCGTCGTCATGATAAACTCGGACAGCCTCTCTCCCTGTTCGTTCCACTGTAGGCCGTGGGTACCGATGTGAAGTTCCTCAGGCGTTCTTCGAGGGCCAATCTTGGCGTTGAAGTCGCCAACGATGACCTTATAGAATGTGTGGTCTTCCCTGTAGAACTTCTCCAAGTCCATATATTAGGTCGTTAAGTATGAAATGTCTGATTTTTTGAGAGGTCAGTTTGACAGCTGGTATCTTCGGGGTTTCTTTAGGTCCACTCTCATCTTTCTTTCCATTATGAAGGTAAATTCTCCCTCTCTCAAAATCACCTATTTAATTTCTGACGATCTTAAAAATTTTTGTTAGAGAGGAACTTTTGTGAAACTACTCGAAGACAAAAAATTGTATCATTTCGGAATATGGGTTCCATCGCGGAGCCTGCAAAGTGAGGACAACTCGAAATACCCTAGAAATGTTTGGAAAGGGAGTGGCTAATAAAGGAACGGGACACCGATGTTCTGAGAAATTCCTTCCTGGCGATATAAACCTGCAAAGTGAGCGTTGTGATGAACCTGGATTATGATGCGTTGGAAGCTGTGGCTTGAGCGGATAGGAGTCAAACTACACCTGTATATGCAGCAAGGTTTGGCGGTCGTAATCTTATATTATTCAGGTGTTCAAGGCAATACGACAAGGTGAAGTGGCTCGATGAACGAATTTTTCACAGTTTGATCCCCAAAAATTGATGCCATTTTTTGACCATTTTTTGCAAAACTGCGCTGCGTAAACCAGGGGAGCAAGGAGAGGAGTCCACCTGCCATTCGTTGCACTGGCCAAACCTTGCTCCACTTGATCACAACTTCTCCCAAGTAATAGTCCACTTCTTGGCAGAGAAAATTTTCCACTTTCAACATCATGTTGGAAATGCCCTTCGCCACGTTATTGCCGCCTGCTTCCCTGGCTTCCAAGCCGTTAGCGCAACCATGCTACCGGTAAGATGGCAAGGCTGTGCCGGTAGCATAGGGGCATATTTGGATTGCTCGTACCCAATCTTGTTGGAGAAACATTACCCGAAACTGTCTCATTCAAAATCAGACATTTCATACTTGACGACCTAATAGAAGGCCTCGATCTCGTCTTCATCGTAGCTGGATGTTGGAGCGTAGGCGACGAAGACTGGCAGGGCCGGCATTGATCCACATCTCCTCAGTCGCAAACGTCCGATTCGGGTCGTTAGTTGTTAGAAAGAATCGATGTTCATGGCCAAGTTCGTGTTGACGAGGACACCAACTCCACCAACTCCTCTACTATCGCAGGTTCCAAGGAACAGTTCTTCTCCAGTATCGAAGGTGGCGTTCAGCCGCCGGTGTCTCCTCGTCTCGGTCAGTCCGATGACGTCGTACCCGATCTTCCTGGCCTGCACCATCAGATCCTCGATGGAAGCCTCCGATGCAAGTGTCCGTGCGTTGAAGGTACAGATCGTCATCATAGT
>JARK01000015.1:52287-85924 GCA_000688135.1 Ancylostoma ceylanicum
TGGCTCGTTTCCTCTGCCTTTACAGTTCTCAGCTTAGAGAACTGTAAAGGTAGAGGAACCGAGTCAAAAGCTTTCTTAAAGTCAATGAATGCCGCGTAGACTCTCTGTTTTTTGTCAACAGCAATCAGCCATTGAAGTATGGTAGAAAGTAAAGCGATGGCAGTAGACTTTTTTGGGAGGAAACCGTGTTGACAGCTTGATATGAGATGATTTGTCATGAGAAACTCCCTAATTCTATTGCAGATTTGTCATGAAAAATTCCCTAATTCTATTGCACACTATTCTCTCCATGACTTTACTGATTAAAGACGTGAGGCAAATAGGTCTGTAGTTTCTGAAATCGGATGTGAGCCCCTTTTTTTGTGAATTGGTTTGGCCCAGCGCCAGATGTTAGGCACATCTCCACTAAGTAAGATCCTGTTGAAAAGGAGCGTCAGAGCAGAAGTCAAGCCAAGTGCACATTTCTTGAGGAAAATATATGGTATGAAGTCAGGTGATGTAAAGCATCGCAAAGGGAGGCGGTTCAGGGTTTGAAATACATTGTCATGATTAATGTCTATCCAATCTAGTTTTGGTCCTTCATATTCCGCGTCAGTAGGTGTGTATGTATGTGGGCTTATCGCAATAAAAGGATTTAAAGTACTCGGCGAAAACCTGGGCGGTCTGAGCATCAGAGGTGCATAGTTCGCCATCTGCGTTGAAAACTCCGCTCATTTCCGGTGGGTGTTTTAGTCTGGCCCTACAGTATTTCCAAAACCGCTCAGGGTTTCCCGAATCCGCTATTTGCTCTTCACGCAAGAGCTGTAGTTGGAAAAGTTTCCTACGTAAGATGGAAGATGCCTTCTTATGTTTATGGTCATTCGCCCCACCAGCTTGATAATACCTTTCTATACTGTCTCTCAATTTAACAAATTGGTGAGGTTCATGATGTATTTGGTCACTCCCGAGGTTAAGGCGAATATGCTCAGAAATCAACTGATTACAGTATTGTACCAAAAAGTCGTAGTACTTCTCAACACATCCAAAGTCATCAAGAAGTTGCCTCCAATTGACATGTACTAGAAAGTTGCAGATAGTGGTGTAGTTTTCTTTGGTAAAGCTCCTTATAGATTTCTTAATAACAGATAGCTTCTTGCGAGGCAAGCAGGAACGTATTGTTGCATGATCGGAGTTAGAGAAGGGAGCATTGACTGCAAGATTGGTGATGAGCGAAGAATTGTTACTAGAGCACTGTAGTTTGAGCCGTGCGGATTCCCTCAACGCTTACCTTCGTTATATGCAGCAACCTTGATACTCAGGCTAAAGGTAACGATGTGGAGTTGTGGTAATCGTTGCGAACATCCGTACGGCTCAACATACAAGATCACGCACAGATTTGCACCTTACAGGTAGAAGAACGTGTGAGTTTGCTCAGTCTCCCACTAGCGCTGCCCCACAGGTTCAGCTGTTGCGAGGACTAGAATAAAACACGTAAAGGAGAGCAAAACTGAGCAGGTATTTGTCTTTAAACTTTACTTACACTTCTCACTTTTGGAATTATCTCCATTAATAACTCAGTTTATCTTCATCAAATATCAGCTGTGTATCGCACTGTTGAGGCTTTGCCGTGTAACTTATGAACACGCATAAAGATAGGCGCTAGCCACGCAGAGCCACTGTATGTCAACCGACTTATCTTTCCTCAAAACTATGTCATTGCAAGTTTCGGAATTTACTCGCAAATGATTTTCCTAGGGACTCCTTTTCAACTAGAGTTTCTTCGACTAAATGGTGAAAAGTTAGTCAAGATAGAATCTCGTTTCAGATTCTGCTCTGGTGCGAGACCCCCACAAATGCCACTCACAAACGCGAGAATGTTGGAACCAGCCTACCCGTACTAAATGCATGCTGTAGCACCGGCCACCACGAACTTGTTATGTTCGCTTATTTTATTTGGTCAACAGTTTCACTTCTGCTTGCAGTTGTGGAATTTATAATAGCTCAAAGCTAGGAAGAGCGAGAGTGTGAGCAGGAAAAGCAGGAGCGTGAGTCATTGCCTTCTTTGGACAGAGTACGACTTTTACAGGACTGCGAAGCGAGGACGCAGCTGGAGGGAGAAGGAGGAGTCGACTTCTGCGCTGCTAGCTGCCGGTCAACCTGAGCCCCTGAGTCTGCCTTCATCCTGCTCACAACCGCACCTCCTGTTCTTAGCCTAGAATAAGGCTGTAATTATGCTACTCTTCTCAGATAAGCTAATGAATATGTATTTACTATTTCTCTGTTGAACTACACCTCCCACCGCGCAACGTTCACTGGTAGCAGCGAGTGCCAGTAGAGGCACAGCCCGCCAGCGACGTTTTGAAAAGGAGCTCAGGTGAGATTTTATTCCTTTAATAGTTTGTGATGGCCTGTAGGGCGGAAATAAGACTGGCCACCTTGTTTTCGGCATTTTTACAATTAGTATAAATCGGTAGCTGGCAGCACATGCAAATCGTCTACAGAAACGGTACCACAGTTATTGATTTTTTTGTGTCCGGCGCGACCTCAGCGCTGACAGCTGGATGGCAAGCATTTCGCCGAACACGTGGTTCTTGCAAAAGCCATGAAAGGGCACTTTCGATGTTACAGCTGCGGCTCGGAAGACCTCAGCAGTTTTCTTTTGTGGTTCACCTGCATCTAAAGAAACTCAAAAGCCGTCATCTTGCACTCCAGCTGCACTAAAGAAAAATACATACGATACTCTTTCTTGCACTCGCTCGAGCCAATGTTTTTCGATGTCCTACACGGAGTAAAAAGCCACGACATGAGTAAGGAGCAGTAAGGTGCCAGACAAAAATCTCGAGAATCAATGAATACAATTGGGCCAGTGTTTCGCTCACAGCAAAAGAGGACCAGAGGCGGGTAACTGGGTGGAGTGGCTGAGTAAGGAAAACAGCAAGAGGCCAAATATTAACTGAAGAAAATTGTGAGGCTCCTTGACCTTCTGTTCACCGTTCTTGATGTGCGGTATGCGTTAATATGCTTCTCTCATGACAAATGCAAACACATTTTAGGCTGTTCCATTAAATTCTTGCCACATTTCGAAAGCTGCTGTCAGAACGGACGCATCTACAAGTTTCAATCTACTGTTGTCATGTCCACTCTCGCATCTCACATTGTTATGAACACAATGGCGATTTGCTAAATAATAACGCTGTCTGGATGGCATTCCTAGCGCAATCTGTAACACAGGCCGTTTTCAACTCGTGCACGTCATGCAGCTAACGAATCTTTTTGAGTATCTCTTCCTCAAAAACTCTCTACAGGGTCCCAGTCCCCACCAGCTGCATATAGGGCCAGGTGAACGGTCACTCAGTCATTTGCGATATCTTACCATGACCACTCGCGACTACCTGATATTGTACCCTATCTCACTCATGCTGCTTAGCCAATACTCTTCCTCAATGAACCAAATCTGTGTTGGCCTACCGTTTCGGTAGCGATCCCCGTGTAACGTTGCACGCCCATGCATTTTCGGCCTTGATAGTAACCTTTTTCGCATTCTCTTCTCCATTTTAGAGTTTCGATGGGTCTTGTGAAGAGATCCATGACGCAGTACAACGAACCCATGGCTGTTGCCGCGACACCAGTGTCTATGCCTGATCAAGTAACCGCTCCACTAGTGGAAGCCCTCGCGGACTTTGACGACGCCTCGACTGTTTATGGAAAGGACGCAAAGGAGCTCCGCGATGCTGCCACTCAGGCGCTCGTGAACGTCTGGCGCGACGCTCGTCAGTTAACGTCACAGCTAGCAAGCAGTTCACTCAGACACTCGGACCGTCCGAGTGTCTGAGCAGTCAAGGTAACTCTACCTTACTTTCCGGTCTAAATGAGTCTTTTGCCGCTGTAAGCTCACGTATAGAGGCGTTGCCAGTGGTAGCGTCATGCAGCGCTTATGGGCAGATTCCGAAAATTCAATCGTTTCCCGGGTCCGGAGGAAATCTTGCGCTGGCTGTCTAATAGTCGCTCCGCAAGCCGTGTTCGGCACCGGAAAGACCGGGGTAGGAGCCACGATCGCGGCCCGACCGGCTATTTCAGCCCGCGAAAGGGTTGTGGTAACCGCGTCCACCAACGCAGCTGTCGCTCAGTTCGCCGAAACGCTCCTGTCTATTGCGAATTTTTCGGAATTGGTCATCCTTCGCTATGTCTGCGACACCGCCATGGCCGAAGAGCGATCCCCCTTACCTGTGGACCTCAATGAGGTACTAAAATCCCTTGGCGATGATTTCGCCGCCAACCTCAGTGTTACAGACAGAGCCACCTGTGCGCGTTCCCGAGCCGGGCGGTTGCGTTACAAACAGTTCGCACAGCATGAAAATTTGGAGATGCCTGACCAGGAACGAGAAGAGTTTATCTTGGCGGAGAAAGATGTCTCTGAAACACTGGAAGAGATGATCTTTTATATGTTTGCTGTTCGTCCACCGAATGTGTTGTGCATTACGACAGCATCATTGCTCAACGCCTCTGATGAGAAAGATATATTCGCGGGTTACTAAGACGACTTCTCTCTTCTCATCTCTTCTCATCTCATCACAAGTACCCGAGCCGGTGTTCGTCGTTATTGCGAACCGATTGCCACAGTTGAGACACGTGTACATAGGAAATATCCACCGACTGGAGCCTCACGTGCGCTGCCCCGCAACTCAAATCCTGCCAAATTTGGAGCCCGGAGCGTAATTCATCTCCTAGTCGCAGCGCGGGCAGTACCTTTTACGTCTCTTGTGACCACCTTTTGAGCGCATCCACTCCTGAGTGACCTCCCCAACACGGTTACGTACGAAGGTACTCTCATTGGTGGAGCGAGTAACGCACAAAGAAGGATGTAACTAGATCCGATGACATTCCCTGACGGGGAGACTCCATTCCTCTTCCTGGACGTGGCTGGGAACTCCAAGCGAGCAACGAGTCGCTCGCACTTCAACGAGGCGGAAGCTACTGTCTGCACCTCAATCATCGACCGATTGATGGGCACGGGTGTTTCCCCAGCTTCAATCTATATCATCTCCTTTTATAAAGAACAGTTGCGGCGACAGGAGGAGTATGCTGCCACAGGCGATATCGAGTTGGGAACCGTCGATTCCGTTCAAGGCAGTGAGAAAGACATTGTCATTCTGCTGACAACACGCATGGACTTCGACCGGCTGACCGCGGAATTCCTCGATGATCCCCGAAGGATGAATGTTGCCTTCACCCGCTGTCACCAAGGACAATTTGTCCTCGGCCACGTGGAGTCTCTGCAGCGCGTCAACTTCTGGAGCGCCGTCCTAGCCTGGGCTTCTGCCCGCAACACAATTCTTCCAGCAGCCGATTTGGGCGACTATCTTAGTGCAGTTGAAGAGTAGGTGTTTTCTTTTATTCAGTCTGAGGACGGACTTTTCTTTAAGTGGGGGAGGTGTAAGCGAGATCAAAGTTAGGAAGAGCGAGAGTGTGAGCAGGAAAAGCAGGGGCGTGAGTCATTGCCTTCTTTGAACAGAGTACGACTTTGACACGGCTTTGCGAAGCGAGGCCGCAGCTGGAGGGAGGAGGAGTCGACTTCTGCGCTGCTAGCTGCCGGTCAATCTGAGCCCCTGAGTCTGCCTTCATTCCGGTCACCACCGCACCTCCTGTTCTTCCCACAGAATAAAGCTGTAATTATGCTACTGTCCTCAGATAAGCTAATGAATATGTATTTACTATTTCTCTGTTGAACTACACCTCCCACCGCGCAACATTCACTCATTTATGTTTGAAATTTTTTGCGGCAAATAGACTTCAGGAAACGCTGATCACAATTTTGGTCATGGTTTCATACAGAAACCATTTTTTTGAGTCCCTTCTTTTGTCGAGTTTCATGAAAAGACTTTCCACAAGGAGGTTGTAGATTCCATCGATATCACCAGCTGCAAGTCTTTTGGCGCATGCCGCAGTAGACATCTCGGATATGGATACATCATTGAGATTGCCCAGGGTAAACGTATTGACGCAAGTATTATCGGTTGGTAAGTCAGTATGGTGTCAACCCTGGGTAATCTCAAAGATGCTGACATCCCCCAAAATCCTTCGCAAAATTGGGGACTTGAAAGCCGGTTTTTCCTGCATTTTTATATCGAAGATATGTTATGTGATCAGCATCGCTCAAAAGATTTTATTCCGATGTAATTCGAGAACGATTCTGGATTTAGACACTGTCTATAGAGTTTTTTTGTCGAGCAAGAATTTCCGTAATGTTTACCTTCCTCAATATCGTCATCTCCAGATCATTGATTCATATCCTAACGATGAAGCATGATACGCAGACCTGAGACAACAGTACGAAGCATAGGTGCGATAGACGGGAGCCGGGGGTCTCCGAAGTGAAGGGGCTCTTAGGGGTCTGAGGCTTGTCAACTGTCCGCAAAGTGAATGGGGACTGCAGCGGAATTGGCAGCGGCGGCGTGATGACTCATCACTTCGACGATTAGAATCTGACTCAAATTTGAATTAAAAACAGTACAAAATACTGACCCTTTTGAAAATGCAGAGAGTCTGAGCAATACCAGCATTCCACTTCCTATCTCCTCTCAGAGATTCCGAGAGGACAAACGCAGCCCGAACACGTTTCTAAGCAGTCACACCTCGAGGTCAAAGCCTATTTTGTCGCCCCACGAGCTGCGTTTGCTTCCCCCATTGCTGCTATTGGGGAGGCGAAGATCTGGTTTATGTGCCATGAACCTACGATAGCAGCTCTATCTGAGCGAATCTCAGATCAAGCCGTGTTTCTAGCGCAGACTTGGGTAACGACACCACAGTCGACCGGGCAGCAGCTTGCCCTCCCCCCCCCCCCCCCNTAACGAGCAAATTGCGCGAAAATGTGAGTTTTTCGACATGGACGAACATGTGCAGAACTGCTGGCAGAGATGTCTTATGTTTTAGGCTTTAGGAGATTATTAAATTCAACATTAGTCGCAAGTAGTAGCTCTTCTTCTATCTTCTGAGTAAGGTGGCCACGTCCATTCGGCATCTTCATTGAAATCATAGCGAGGGCAGCAGTACGAAAAAATCTTGCTAAAAATCTACGGAAAAGTCACGCTGCTCCTAATAGAGGCGTAAAAACTCATTTTCGCACCCAACAATTGTCGCATAAGCCTCAGGTCACTGCCACATCCACAGTTACTAGCGTTCCGTACGCCTCGCCCTGCAAGAAGCCCGTCCGAAACCATGGACGAAGGCGCGAGCTTTAACGTCACTAAGCCTCGACATGTGGCACCGACTTATTTTTCGTCAGCTCGCTGACACGACACTTTTGCCTAAGCACTTCCACCGTCGTTTTCGCTACCTCACCAAATTTTGTGAGAAATTTTGTGGCTGTCGCTACCCGGCATGCAACCACGCGAGGGTTATTCAACGTTGAGTGGCCCGCAGGTCCACTAGTCCATCTAGCTTTTTCAGTGTTGGTTGCGTTTTTCATGTTTTTTTTTATCTAGCAAAACAAATTGTTTGAGGTTGATTTGATGAAGAAAATCAAAGAGGAGATGAAGAGAGCCCAACAACAGCAGAGTAGCAATGCCAAGAGATTGGCTGCCATGGACAAAGAAGCGAGGTACTATTTTACAGGATATAGAGGAAGGTTCTACATTGCTTTCATACCCAATTGGTTGCATGTTATAAGCCCTCCTACGTGGATTCTCCTTGCAAGTCTATGACTTATCTTTGCAGGAGCAATTTGAAGCTGTAATTGTATTACAGCCGAGCTCCATAATTGGATACGCTCTTCTTCCACGGTTTTTTCTCTTCTCGAACGATTTTTCCAATTTTCAGGAGGCGGGACAACCTCATCCGCCAGCTGGAAAATAAAGACAGACAACGCGAACAGTTTATGAAGCGTACGAACGAAGAGATTAATCGTCTACGAAAGGCTCAAAAAGAGCAAGCTAGACAGGTTAATTTTTACCCTCAAGGCTGAATTTATTCTTCTCATACCGCCTTCCTAGCAAGCGAAGGTGATGTAGTATGTGAGTATCGTTCAGGCTCGATCAGCTGCTTCATCGCGGGTGACACCAATGCGAACGGCACAATCTCGAATGCCGCGAACCCCGGCAAACAGAGGACATCCACCTCCAGAAGTGGCTTTTTCCCCGAAACAAGCCAAGATGAAATGGACTTTCATCGAGAAAAGGGTCAGTGGATTTTTTTACACTTTAGAGAATTTCCTTGAAAATCCCATTCCGTCCCACTTTCTTCTCCTCGCTTAGTAAGTTGGAAACATCCAGGAATAATCCTTTTATACGTTCTCCGGGAGATATCTAGCTTGAATTTGAAGTGGTCATACGTTTGGGACGTTCTTCCATGGTGATAATTGAAACTAGCGGACGATCGGGGTTAAGGTACTTGTTCGCGGTTTTTTTAAGTCCAGGGTTAATTTTTCCGGATTTTTGAAGTTTTGCCGCCTTCGGTTTCACTATCAACCATCTATATGCAGTTTTTGTTGTTTCAAAGGATTTGATTTTTGCTGCATTTTCTTTTCCAGTTGAATCGACTAGTGACCCAGAAGCAGACAGTTGGCAAAATGGAAGAGGAACTCGGGCGGCAACTGGAAGAACGAACTCGGCTTGTGGATGAAATTACAACTCTTGTAAGTACTGTATAATCTTCATAAGGTTAAATAGTGGTTTATGCTCGATTTTTTTCAGGAAACAATTTACTGATGGGTTTTCTGTTTTATGTTTTTTGACTTTCGGTTCATTAGCGCTCTGTTGGTGCTTAAAAGCAGCATCCGAAGAAATTCGGGTCCAAAGTTTAACAGTTTCACACACGTAACCGTTGTCTCAACAATTCTACGAAAGTTGCATCACCGTAGACATTATCATTTCCAAAATATAAAGACATTAAATGCGTTCCATCGTTCCACTAGGATGAGATGTAATATGAAACGAATGGGGGTTTTCGTTTACTAGTTTTTCTTCAAAACTAAGGCAATTCGCCCATTCTTTGCAAACGGGCTACACTGGTGGCAATGAAAGCCGTGGGATTTGACAAAATTGATCAGTGTGCTTGGTTCCACTCTAGTGCTAAACTTCGGAAGATAGCGAAATCTGTCCGAGCAAAGTTACCCAGGCCGCTGTCTTTGAGGTTTCATTCATTCAAACTAGAATAAAAGAAGTGTTCATCACGGACATCCCCCGTCGCTTCTCAGTTTTCTGTCCTTCTTGTGGTGCTCTATTGCTGTATGGATAAGATGTAATTACATCCATTTTCCGTTTCGAACTTGTCCTTGTGTCGTGCTTAATCGTTGGATGCACTTCGCTAGTAATCGATGCGTTTATACTTCTACTGGAATTCGGAGAATCGTCTATGCGGTTATACCTTGGCTCAAGATAGACCCATGCATCACTTTAATTTTGGCTCAAAGGGGCTTTGCAAGAAGAATGTTACCAATGCAGCTTTTTTCTTCGGTATTATCAGGTTACGTCGACGTCATCATGGAATTTTCAATTTGTTGTAGTTGTTTCGCTTTTGCTGTGAAAAATTCTATCAGTCTAGTCAACGGATGTTCTCACTCAATTAATGCAGCAATTTGCATTCGTTTCTCAGAATGAGTTTCAGATGCGCCAAGTTGCTATGTTAGCTGTCATTAGGAGGGATCCGAGAGTAACCTGAACTCGCTTCAGGAACGTCGTTTCGTGCAAGTGCAAGATGTCCAGGAGCGTGAGGCTGTTGCTGATCAAATCGACGGTTGTCATTTAAAGCTGAATTATGTGCAAGATCAGATCACCGAAATACAGACTGCCATAGTAGACATGGATGGATCGAAGGTAAGGGCTCGTTCTTTTTTCGATTTTCTAGTGTTCCGGGAGTTCCGCTTCTTTGCGCTTGGTTGACTTTACACTCCCCTGCTATAGGAGCCATTCGCTATTCATTTGTTATTTGTCTCGACATGCTCTGTCGTGCACTCGGCGCTTAGATGTTGGCGGTTGAAACGATGACATTGGATTGATAAAAATAGGAGTAGCACTTTACTTCTGCTCCACCAGTGACTCCGATTCATGAGGAAATTCATTCATTTTTTTTATAAAGTCCCTGAAAAAATGTTTGCAAAGCAACTTGAAAGTTTATGAAACAATCCCAGGGTAAATAAGTTACTAAGGAGGTGTTCCTAACTTGAATTGATCGTGTCATTTCAGTTGCTTTGCAAACTTTTTTTTCTCATTTTTTCTTTGACAAGATATAAGGGGCTTTTGCTGATGAGCTCTTCATCGGCATT
This sequence comes from Ancylostoma ceylanicum, assembly GCA_000688135.1. Lineage (NCBI taxonomy): Eukaryota > Metazoa > Nematoda > Chromadorea > Rhabditida > Ancylostomatidae > Ancylostoma > Ancylostoma ceylanicum. Next base: position 62,525 of record JARK01000015.1, read on the forward strand.
GCAAGTTTTTCTGTTCATCATAGCTTCACATTAATAATGACCAAACTGCTAACTAACTGGTGGTTTTTATGTGCCTCCGATAGTGAGGTGGGCGTTTTCGCAGTCCAATTTGAATTCAAAACACTGCAATGAAAATTGTGATGGAAGCATCATAATATTACTGCTCTCAAGCTAGCTAATTAGGTCTTATTGGGTAATTTGTAAGTACTCAAACTTATCCAGGAAGTACTTCTTACTTGGAATTTGTGTGTTGCTTATTGTTCGATTGCATTAATCAGATCGAATTTTAGCAAGATGTACTTTAGCTAACGTTGTTCAGAAATCTTCAATATTTTTTATTAAAAAAAAATCAATTGCATTAGCGAGATTTTCGCTGTTCTGATTCGTTTATTCCTGAGAATTCTCGAGGAATAGGGTATAGACGGAAGTAAAGATTAGAATGTTCTCAGGATTGCTCCGCAATTTTTCGTTAGGATCGCGCAGCGTTATGGTCTAATTAATATTCATGAAAAAGGGACTCACAAGTTTTGCTTCTTGAGGATTTTTTTTTCGAAATCAATAATGTTCTTACAACAACGTCGTAGAATACAAATAAAAATCGAAATATTCACCTTATGTTGCGCTTCAATTAAAATTTGAGTTGGTGCGAAATCTAATAATTACCTGGCTTCAAATGTCGCTATGTTAGTACAGCAAAAAATTATGCTGCAACTGAATACGAAGCATATGCTTTGTTGACAGCCGCATGTTATTTTACAATTTCTTTCTACATTTTACAAATTACAAATAAGAACTCTAATCTAATATGTCAAATCCTGTAGGTTTGCTTCCTATCGAGCGAATACATGTATTTATTATTCTCCCTCTCTCACATTACTTGAACTTGTTGATACTCACCCCCTATATAGCGAAGTTTAGCAAAGGATAACCCGATTTGATAGGCTAAACCCGTCAGTTGCACTTTACTAGTGCCAGTGTCATCATAAAGTACTGATTTAGGACATCTTTCGCTAGCGTTGAGTTCCAGATTGAACATCAATGATACATAACGTTGAGGCTATTGAACATCAATGATACATAACGTTGAGGCTAAAAGGGAAAATTTTTACTGATTTGATGCAGGTTTGGCTGTTCTACATTGTGCGCCATATTTTCTGGACAACTAGGATCACTAAAACCTATTGCTAAACTAAAAGTTGGGAGGAAAAAAAACTCTGATGGTTGTTATCTGCTACTGGCTGGTGTTTTCCAAAGAGTTTTGACGCACCCTGTGTAGTTACATTCCTTGAAGTTCTGGTAAACATTCTCCAGCAAGGCTAGGAAGTTATTTATAGGTGAAGCTGTGGCTGGCAGTAGCTTCGTAGGTTGATGCTGTAATTCTCAGAGTTCGCTCAGCTTTTCTATTGCGAAATTGCACTGGAAACAGTGTAGCAAACAATATAGGATTCGCAAGTATTTTCGACTAATTTCTCAAAGCAGTGCACTTGTAACATCTCAGACCTACGGTCTGGCGAACAAACCTGCGGCATTTTACGTCTGGTATTTCGGGTGCTTTGGAGCCTGAATAGTGGTCCCAATAATTTTACGAGACTTGCACTGCCGTAGGCTTCAGCAGGGTCACGGTTCAAGAAGATCCACTTCTTGCTTTTCCCACCCCACCCAACTCGGCCATTCTTTCCTAACGGATGAGTTAGGACCAACCAATAACAGTCTTCGCAATATTTGACAAAATTATTTACTGGTTCCGTTCTCATTGTTAGTTTTAATTTAGTTTTCTGTAGTATCTAGTGTTTCATCGCAGTTCATTGCTGCATCATTGGCCAAGTACTTAGAATTGAAAAAAAACAAAGGTAAAGAGAACTTCATTTTCTAAAGCACCGTGGCTGTTTTCAGTCCTATGTGACTGAACGAAAAGCCTAAATATTTATTACATAGTCGGCGTATCTGGTCCCCACGGTTGGGGCTCACCCCGCAGCCGATTTTCCTTCCTACATGCCTCTCAGATTCGATATATTGTCGTAAGAGGAAAAGACGGATAGGTATCGTTGATTTATGAGGATAAAAACGAAACACACAAAAAAGAAACAGACATATGCAATGCATAGCGATGCAGCCCACATATTGGCTTCGCATCGGGTACTAATCATCTGCGGAGAAGAAGACGTGTAAACTGCCAAAGAGAATTGCAAACTTATGAAAGATATGAGAAAAGTTAGGCTTATGTACAACATGAAGCGCAAGGTAAACTTGGGCGTCGTATCGAATTTTTTGCACCGTAATCGGACCGGGAATTTGCTAGAGTGAGATTCAAAGTGTACAAATAAAGCAGTCAATAAAATCGTCAAACATATCGCAAAACATACGAATAACACTAAGGGATTAGGCGTCTCGTGGTACGAGCTAGCGAGGGAGGACCAGAGTTATAGAAGAGGTTATGAAAGTGAACGAGAACGTTGACTGTAGGGCATTTTAGCGCTGGAGTGGGCGTAGTTTATCCGATCGTTAGGGCCGGATGCGTCTTGTCTCCTACAACGAGCACCTAGAAAATTGAAGCACAGTGTTCGTTCGTGTTCGCATTGTTATGTGCTGCGTTACAAGTTGACTAGTGCCGTATTTGTACTCCAAGTGACAGCCAGGGATGTGATACAGTTGGGGGTAGGCTCAAATTCAAATCGCACTGTGTTTCTTTGGTTTCAGTTGCCCTATCGCGTGTATTCAGTAGATGGCGCGAATTATGCCACGATTTTCCGCATCCTTTTATGCCCATCACAGTGCCCTTTTTAAATCGAATCAAACTCACGCTAGCGAAGAGGAAACACATGTTCACAGCAGTTACTTCGCGCTGTAGCGCGATGTGGTTTTCTGGATAGGATTTCCCACTTTTTAAGTAATGCAGGAGCGTCATACTCGATCCCATTATAGCTGTACCGGTGTATTTGCAATTGTTCCCATGGAGCACTGGAGTACAAAGTGGCCTACTAGGTTAAGTGTTCATTTCTGCAATACATTCAAAGGATGGATCGTCCCACTAGCTCGCACAACGACGAAACGAGACTGGGAAGCAACGATTGAGAGCGTTGGACAGGTTCCTTCGTACTGCAGCAAGACGGATAGTTTTGCAAAGCAGAGTGAGACTGGGGGAGAATTAGAGTGGAAAGATTTGAAAAGCAGCTGTCCATTACACCGTATGGTAAGGTGCTGTGTGGTGAGAGCAACATGACGACGAAGTACGATCAATAGAAGGATAGTGGAGGAGTAAAAGGACATGTGAAAAAGAGCAGGGGAGGAAAGCACCGGTGTCACACCTGTGTCGGACAGTCATCGCCTCCAGCACCGCCAAGACCTGCAGCAGCTATCGACCGCTTGCTGACCCGCGCACCGATCGTTGAACGACGTTGTGATAAGTCGGGCAGTGCTTCTGGTTCCGGTGGGCTGAAATGGAGAGGTGATAGTGGATACTGTATTGTACAGTAAACATTCAAAGGCGGTAACTGAGTGAAAACATTTGATGAGAAAAAATAGGAACAAGCGTGAATCCAATATTAGTGTGTTTCTGAAGGTAACTATTGAATATTTCCTATAGAATTGCCAAAAACAGGGCCGTGTTCGATATTGGGAATCACAAATAATCTGAAATTCTTGAAGTAAGCCACTTGGTCAGAAGCCACTTGGTCAGTAATTTTGACCCAGGTGCAGTGAACCCTTCTTTAGCTTTCAATCGAAAATCATTCAGAAATTATTGCTTGTTCTCCGCTCCAATGAACGGTTCGAAAAAAACCCTTTTACTAACAATGTTTTATTGACGAAGCACTTTTGATAAATGCGTAATTCCCTCTGCATGCTTCGCTGTAATCACGGAATGCTGGTTGACCACTACATGGACAACGTGCTATAATTTTTTAGCGATTGGAATGATTCCAACCTCCACCCATGCTAACCTCATCCTCCTAAATTAGCTATTGGTTTTAGTGACCGTTCCTTTATCGAAAATGAACGCGGCAAATCACTTTTGACTTTTGACTCAAACCGCAAAATTGTCAGAACGTGAAATTTGATGCGCCGCTTGGCCTCATGTAGGTAACTTTATCCTAACCGTTGATTATAGAGAAAGTGAAAGAGGAGTCTCTGTCGTGGGCGTCATTTTTGGCGAGTTTTGCAGTCAGAAGGGCTGGGATGGAAATGAGTCTTTCGAGTGCTTACTGTTTCGCTCGTCGTATAGTCATAAAGGCGAGGAAGGCGAACATGACTGCGCACAGCGCTGCTCCCGTGGCGAACACGGCCCTCCTCCATCCGGGCTCACGACTGAACGCCGCCAGCCAAATGCAGATCGCCACACTGATTACGGAGCCCATCACACATAAGAATGTCTGGAAAATGGAAGAAAATTGAAAAAAATGCAGGTGTTTTCTAATGTTGACGTCATAATCGAAACACCCACCTGTCCACCTGGTGTCATTCGTGAATGCGACTGTGATGGTGCTGTTAAGATCTGCTTCACTCCAGTTTTTCCTCCATACAGCCCAGTGTCGCTTTGAAAACTGCCCTGAATAGAAGCAGTTAGAGTACTGGTGTGTTATTCAGTGGTAGTTTTTTCAACTCTGCGAGGGTATCGCAGAAGTGGCAAAAAATGCAATCACTGCGCTAGAAAAGAATTAGTTAGGCATAATAATTTATGGGGGTTGCACTTTGTTTTCTTTGCTTATCCTGGGTGTGCGCATTGGTAATGAGCTGATAGCGCTCTTTCTCTTTACAAGCCGCCAAAGATTACCGAAAATTCTTCGTAGTATCAAAAGAACATTGTGCGGGAAGAAGCTCCTCAATCCAGGCCTGTTGTTTTCGCCAAGTAGGCTTTGGTTAGTGGAAACATTAGCGAACAAGTCTAATTGAGTTTTCCTTGGATTGTGTGCCCCGAACAGAATTGCTATTCACCAGCTAAGTCTTAAATTCACATTACATCACGCACAAAATAAAAACCAATTATTCTAGCAAAATAGGCCCGGAATAATGAACATCACAGAATGCAAATGATCAAGTCGCATGCTAATGCGCGCTTTGGGCAGAAATTCCATAGAAAAAGTCAATCCGGGCTAAGCTGCCGTTCACTAATAGGAATGCATTAGCGATAATCGGTAACGAGTGCGTTTTAAGTCGTAGTAAGCGACGTTTTGTGAACGCTGAGTGCACGTAGAGGCACGAGAGGCATCTTGTTGGTGTTATTCACCGTTGAGCACTGTTGGCTACGGAAAGAAGCAGTGGAGTGCGGCCGCTGTCCTTTTTGAAAGACAGCGCGGACAAGCAGCGGGATATGAAATGGAAATGCTCAGCGATGCTCGAGTTCGCAATTCGAGGAGAGTTTCTAGCTCATCGCTCACTGCAGCAGCCAATACCCAGTAGGGCATCGGCCACTGTGTGGGATGGGCAAGTCACACGTTTATGCCTCGATTCGAGTGTCCAGCTGGGTATTTCTGGACTTCCAAGTACCAAGAGGTGCCAAGAGAGGCCTTTTGGCTTGACTACTACTAGAAAGTGACTTTGTCTTCGAAGCTATATTATTAGGAATTCCGAGGAAAACACAAAGACGAAAAAAAAAACTAAAAACAAAACTGATGCAACTTGCCTTAACAATACTGGATCGTTTCCGATCGGCACCCAGACTGGTGGGCGGTTTCTGATCGGGAGTCGACATTCTGGAGTGTAGTGTTCAACACACTAAGGAAAGCGGATTACTGACTTCCTGAAACAACTGGCTTTCTATACTCGGTCGGAATCCGCCAATGTATGGGATACGAGTGTTCCAGCGAAGGAGCTGGATGAATCGAATCTGACGATGGGGCAGAGTCGCGTAAATAGAAGAGACGAGGAGAATGAAGAGAATGAAGACAAACAAACTCAGCTACGATGCTCATCATGAAAGCGACGGAATGTGTTTTTGAGTAGTGCAGGTTGACGTATGACGTTGAAGAGGATTACGATAATAGCCATGAGGCTAGGGCAGAAGACGAGCGCGACGCGTGCTTATTGTTATTATTACGACGTGATGGAGAGGTGTTTTGAGGGACAGAGTGGTGAAAACGAGGATGCGAGGAGGATTCATAAAGCCCAAAGTCGTGTCCGGTGCCGTCACCCTCACCGGCGCTCCTACGAATCTGCTGTAATATGCGACTGATGGGTTGTGCGAAGAAGAGGCACATGTGCTGCGAACAAGTATCAATCAAACAAATCCATGGCGGCGGATTTGTTTGCTGTGATTAGATGTGGTACGAGCTATTGAAACATTCACATGGGTTCAGAAAGACACATTGTTTCAGGATTCACGCACAGAAAGCGAAGTGCTTTTGTGAATAGAAGTCGGCAAATGTGTAATTCTTTCACAACAAAAGGGCTACTCGTACGCTATTGCAATTCTGTAACTGCTTCACTGTGGCAAATGATTTAAATGAATGACGAATTCGCACAACCTGTCATTTACAGGTCCTGCAGCAAATCACGCGCGGGGAGCTGGTGTTAGAGCTGACAGAAAGTATGAGAAGGTGAGAGACAACGCCCAGGTGAATAGATGCAGTGAATAGCCTGTTGTTCCAGTACGCCTACGTCCCCCTTTACGTATGTGTTTCTAAATGTGAGGTTAACAAAGGAATGGAGTCAAGACGTGAATGAGGGGAAAATGTAATAAGTCAGTTGTTGAATAGCGTCACAACTGAACAGAGACAATTTCGGGATCAGATTTGTGGCATTCTTTCGACGAGCTCAGGAAAAAGGTGATGCTGTTCAATGTGAACGAGGAAATGGCAAAAGTATGACCCGCGTGAAGTAAATGTCATTCGGAGCTAACTGCTGTGCGACATAGAAGCGTCACTGACCATTGCGGATGAAGCAAGGAAACGGTCAAAGGCTGTAGCTCGTTAGCATTTTCAAAGAGATTTGGAGGTGAAGGCTAGTAAAGGCTGTTCATAGGAAAAGGACGCCAGACCGATGCGTACTGAGATTATGTGCTGGACGTTGAAGTGAAAAGAGAATGGCCTCGGTTATTATTCGGCATTTCCTGAGAAGTAGAAAGAATTTCTCATACCGGGATCCTTGGATGCACATGGCGAGGCACTCGTAGGCTTGTCTGATTCTAACAGGCACGTGGAGTCGTAAACAAAGCAAATGCAACGGTGCAAGGTTTGTGCGAGTGAAGATAGTAATATTGATGGAAGCGTGAATAGCAGAGGCACATAAAGCAGTAGTCACATGGTGGATGTCGAGAGGCAGCAGCAGGGTGGGGCTGCTGAGGGCGCCGAGCACTGAGGCGATGGCGGTGGCGGCAGTATGTGTGTGCGTCGGCAGCGCTGGATGTCAACAACCGCGAATTCCACGCTCACGCATGACCAATTAGAATCTCACTGACGGCGCCTCCTCGTCGCAGAAGATCGTCACCTCGGTTTTAGATTACAGTCGACGCGCCGAATTAGCGGCCAATTCCCGTGAAGTTCCGCGTCACATGTTGCCGCAGGCAAACGATCGCCTCGCACATGATCCTGGCATGGAGGGACAAGTGCATTGCTTTGACGGCTTACTTTGACGGCAAGAGCGCACGGTGCCGTTCGGTATTTGTGGTTGGCAGCGATTGCTTCTTTGTGAGTGTAATTAGTGGTGTAGTAATGGGACGGCGATAATTCAGCGAGTGGATTATTCACGACAAAACGCCGAGTCGATTTTGGCAGCAGTAAACATTGTGCGAGTGCTGGATGGCTCTTTGAAGACGATTGGCTGAAAGCGTTTTTGCCGCTGACACAACGCCGCCAAAAAGCTGATCTCTGTTTGGCTGGGTCGGCTTGAAATCCAAGAGGTACCAAAGAACAAGTAACGTTGTGTATCCGTTTGCTGAAAACGGGTAGAGAGAATGAATTCCAGTACAAAGTGACGTAACTCAAAGGGGCAAAACTTCAATTGGTTTCCGACTTGCTTTCAAGGTAACTGGCATTGTTAATGAGAACGGTGCTGTTGTGAGCTCTTCTGGGAAAGACAACAGCTAGAATGCGTCGTAGGGGAGAGAGAGCTACTACGAAGAAAAGGCAGACGAGAAAAAAGCTCATTTCTAACGAAATTACGAACGAAATCGGATAGAGTTCAAATTCTAAGCGGCTCTGACGACTTTGATTCGGGCAAGCCATGCTGGAGGGAAGCAACATGTCACAGGACCAGAAGAAAAATTGCGGCAGTTCTAAGATTCCCTTTTTTACTTGTCCATTTCTCTTGAGTAACGTTTGAACTTTGTCCTTAGCCGTTCAAGTTACTGACGAAAAAGTTTTTGAGGATTCTCGCCGTCAATGATAAATTTCTTAACGATGAAGTGCATTTCGAGAGCCTTTTGGAAGGCTGTACACAGTGGTTAATGTTTCCACTGGATCTCCGCAAAGAAGGACTTGAAGGTACTTTTCGAAATACCTGTGAAAAGTAGGTTACGTTAAGGCTGCGCTGTCAGACGATTGTAATCGAGTAGCTGACACGATTAGTACAGAATCACACGAGAAACTTATTAACAGTCCCATCATACATGAACACAAAATATGTGGAGGCCATCATTGGCTCACATCAAAAATCTGCTGGAAATATCAGGTCAAAGGAAAAGTTCTGGACTGGTTTATGAATTAGGCCAGGCTGTTTGAGAGTTGAAATTTTTCACGCTGTTCAAATGTTGGCTGCGTGGAAGAGCATTCAAATAGAATCGATTTTGCAGGCTTCATGTTTTCTATTCATGAGAAGAATCATGAGAAGTCCTTACAATGTAGATGTGCAGCTAAACGTCTACGTAAAGCAACCCTTGCTTGGTCACTGAAAACTGTGTTCATTGGCCAAAATTGGCTTTTCGAGAGTAAGTGGGAAATATCGACATTCCACACGAAAATGTGGGCTTTAACGCACGCTTCCTTTCCATTCATTCAAGAATTTTTTTTGAAATGGGATAAACACACGAATTGTTTTTCTCAATATAGCTACACTGTTCACTATGAATGCCTTCACACATGAATGATTGGGAATCTCATTACAAGGAAGTGTAGCCCTCAAATTCTTCCGGAGAGCACTCCCAATGAAGATGTTCTAAAAGCTTTCAGAAATCGAGTGTGTTGTCTCGCATCACGATAGTAATGAGCGCACATTCGACTCGGATAAACTAGAAGATTGGCTCAGATGACGGCATCTACAGTAAACAGAGTGCATGTGAAAAAAAGCAATCTAAGTTTACGCTTTTCTTTCAAAAATGATTTTCAACAAGGTACGGTAGCTTTACGGCTCCTTGTGCAAGTACGAAACCAGCGTTGTTTTCTTGGTTCACCCTATAGCGGCTGAAATTGAAGAATAAGATCTAACAGTTCACCGAAATAATTATGGCTATGGCATCATTCGTGCAGGTTTGATGCACGGTTTACGTCGAGAGGTTTACTTTCGCTATCCATAACCTATTTTCCTTAGTCGTATTGAGCCGAATAATAGTCCTGGTTGGTAACAGGTCTTCCATTAATCCTGGTACGGAAGTGGTGCCGCAGCTAATCTGCCATAATTCTTCTTCACAGTATTCCTCCTTCCGTACCAGGATTGATGGATAAAGTTTAGTAATTCAATAGTCAGTAGGTAAATGGGTGGAGCGAAGTTGTACTGGTGGAACTCTTTCGCGATAAGTTACCAGGTGATTCCTCGCATTTATTTTTCAGGACGGTGATGCGGAAAATAGCGACGAGGCGTCGGATATGGGCAACATCGAGGGGCTGATCGAGCATTGTTCGAACTTGGTCGAGGCGAAGTACCTGATGCAGCACCTGTTCAACGCCTGCCTTGAACATGCCGTCGCAGCGGCGAAGGCCGATTCGCTCAATAAGGTGGGGGAAACCCTAGAATAGTTTTTTTTTTCTCGTGCATTTGCCGGAACCATTAAGTAACCAGCAGCTAAGTGGCTATCAGAGCGAAAGTCCAAGAGCAGTGCTTTATTCGATAGGTTGGTTCCGTTGAAAAATTAGCGTAGCACTTGGTCATTTCTTGATTAAGGGCAGTGTGCTTTGCGCATATTTTGTATGCATGGTGCTATTTCTTGGAAATGGATGGCATTCTAAGAAGGGAAGTCTGAAACGTCTATATTTATCCCGAATCCCTGTCGCAGCTATATGAGAAAGTTGGGTCGGTCAAATGTTCAGAAGTCGAATGCAGCAGCAGAGAAGTGGGAACTCCTGAAAATCTGTACAACTCTGCTATTTTTGATAGGAATTGAAAAATAAGGCAGATGAGTTTCGCTGTGCTCAATCGTCAGTGTCCATACGCCTTCTATCAGCATCTCTGTTTCTTAACTGTCCACCAGTTTTCTAAACGATGAGAAAATGTCTGCGAAAATGAGTAGGAATACCCCGAACTTTTTTTCCTGACTGAGCGGCCAGGATGCAAGTCTCGGATAGCGTGACTTCTCACACCTAAGGACGATGGCAACGGAAGTTTATAGGCGTTTTCTTCGCACGAAACATAGTCCACGAGAAACTCACAGAAATACTCGGCTAGTTTATACTGAGATTCCAAAAAAAAACGCGCAAAATCAAAATGTATGCGTTATGGGGTGAATGGAGAGTGTAAGAAAATGTTGAGGTTTGTAATTTCCCCAGAACTGGTCAGGATTCAGGGATCACTACTCCGTGGTAAGCTTTGGTTGTAGATTTTGCAAGCAAATTTATGAGTTTTATGCTGCAACTGGAGGCAATGGATGGCGTTTGGCCTTGACCGGACTGCTCTATTTGACACTATAAGGATCATACATGCAAGAAAACATCAACATTCATGCGAGGGCTGGTCGTAAAATGATAAACGTCGCGAAGATATGAAATGCTGGCCACGAGGGAACCATTAAAGCCGCCATGGAAACGACAAGTCAAGTACGTGAAAGCAAAAGACGCTCACTGCTGTGAGTTGTCGGACGTGTTTTTCTGGGCGTCCTCTAAAAAGTCGCTTCGTTTGAAGCACACTAATGATTCGAAATTTTAGAGAAGAGCCCTCAGGCCTTGTGCGCATGTATGTGGCTCAGAATTGTGTGTCCCCAGGGAGCGGCGTGGTGGAGCCAGTGCTATTCCCGATGTTCTCCAACAACTATCCACGTCCAATATTGCGCTATATGCGACGTGTGTTTAGTGGTTGAGTGGAACCAATCAATTAGTAGGGTTTGCACAGCGCCTCGGGGAAGTAATGACGTTCTTAATGATGCGAATAATAAGCGGCCAATACCGACTGCACTTGTACGCGTGCCATATTTGAGAATAAGGCGTGTGCTTGGGAGAGCATTTGGCGCATGGGAATGTGGTTATGGACATGAAGGCAGGAAGTTGTGGCACAAACGGTCAGTTTTCGGATTGTTTAGCAATTCTGAGTTCGATACAGGAATCGTGCAGAGGTCATGCATGAAATCTGCGAAGTGGTGTGTTTCTTTGTCTTCCTACGAGGAAAGGTTACTGATGCAGGAGTTGGCAGTGGAATTATGGTGTCCGCACCCCTACAGCGCACTCACCTTAGGTTCGAGGACAGTACTTTTTTTTGAATGACTTAAACGAGATTTATGGGGAGATAGCTCAATCAATAGAGGCATGACGTCTGCGTCGATGTGGATGTCCTGTTGGGTTGGTATTGAGCTTCATTCGCTGCAAGGCAAGCTATACCATAATATCTCAGGAAGTTTGGATTTTCTGCTCTTGTTACTGCCGAAGCTCGACTGCGTATATGGTCCACTCTTTTTCTGGACACAGAACAAATGGACGAGTACGAAAGAGGCTAAAAATCCGCATGTGAGCCGACTCGTTTCTTGCGGATAGCGGATCAGAAAAAGAGCGATTATGGCGACATTAAAGCGTTTTGGGTGATGTAAGCATTCATAGGCGATAAACGCACCACCGCACCAGAAGCGTTCTTTCACTGGAAAATGCGACCCTCAGGCTTCCTTGGACTCCGCGTAAGTACGGGATAGCTCTTGTGCAGATTATTTCCAGGTTATTGAGGAACAGAGGGGGGGGGGTGGAGCAGGGTTAAAGAGGATGTGATGAGCAAGCGGTAACCAGTATGCGATCTTATTAGATATGACGTAAGCAGTACATGTAAGAGGAGCAAATATCGAGCAGGACATGAAATCAGTTGTTTTCCCTACTACAGAATATGCTTTAATCTTCAGTGGATACCTTCTCTCTGTCCCTTCGTTACCTACATATGTCCCTATTTTATTTTCTGTATTTTTGGGACAGTTTCACAAATCGTAAATAGTATCGACGGCTCTCGCTAATTTTGTAGACTTCTTTGGTGTCTCTTCTTAACACTCCTGTCTATGAGTGCTCGGATTTGACACTTTTATCCACTCTTCATGACCTATTATCCTTCACTAACATTCGTAGTTGTGGTTAATTTCCTGAGTTTGACTAGATTGAGTAATGAGTGACGACTTCTACCTCCTCCAACTTTGCGCGAAGAAGCAATAATGTCTCTCATTAGATCACAGATATGGGTTCGATTCTCATGGGCAGTTCGAGGCCGATTTTATATGTGACATAGGGGGATATTTTTATGGCCGGGAGGCGAATCGAGGTGGATTGTTTTTAGCGGCGCACAACAATCGAAGCCCTTGATAAGTGTGTATGAAACCTTTTTCAGCGAAAACAGTGCTATATGCCGCTAGCATTATCGCAAGGCATCATAGCTTTGTGAGTACAATTTGTTCCCGATATCCGTAACATTCTGGAGACATCTTCAAGAATTGGGTTATTTACAAATTCCTTACAGTGTTTAAAGTTGCTTGACGTTGTCTAGCCGCACTCAATGTTTCACATTAGCCGACTTTAATTAAGGAGAAAATAGGTGTTTACCCCAATTTTTTAAGTGGGTGGGGTTGGGCTTGGCTGTAGCCGAATTGATGGCGGCGACAGACGGGTGGCACGAATCCATGGCCGCTCTCATCCACTATCGCAAATGGCGTCGCTCCCTCGCTACGTGCGGTGCACTGCCATTGGTCGTGGCGGCCGTCGTGCACGTACGTACTTCTCGCTATCAATATGAGTGAACTAAATGCTGTAATGGAAGTGGATGATTACGCGTGCGACGCCGCTGCGATTCACATCTTGACATCGAGTCGCCGAACGGGAAGAGAAGGCTGGACGGTGCGCTGAATACGTATATGTCATGTGATGTGATTTACGGGCGGCCATAGAGCTTTTTTGAGTCTCTTGTGGCGTTCCGCATCTCCGACAACGTCAAACTTCAAAGTACGCATCGAAATTGCCAACTCGTCACGAACTTTTCCAACAAGTTGTCCGACTGCTTTCGGCAGAATTAGCTATTGCAAAGGAGGATATTTTCTGTGCATATCCAAATATGAAATGTGCTTGTTTATTCAGTGAGCAGAGAAGTGGAATTAAGTTTGCGATATTATGTCTATACGAGAGCGAATTCAGTGTTTGCATAAGAAAATGAAGAAGTTGGCGAATACGCTTTATACGTGCGAGGGTCTGTGGACGATTTGGTGTCTGGTAAATGTCAGTGTAATCAATTTCTGATGGAAGATAACTATCTAGGGGAGAGCTTCCAGTAATATTGAAATGTTTAAGTCTCTTAGGGCATTTTCCAAGTCAAATATAGCATTAAAAGTGCACAAGATGTGAAGAAATCTCCTCTTAAAACCCAGCAAAGTCCCAGTATTGAGGTCAACAAATCAGCTCGATCCTGCTTCAGCTCGCTGTGTTGCAAAACTGTTGACATTTGGAAGATTTTCTGATATTTTTCTTTGAAAAAAAATGAGGAAAATGAGGAAAATGAATGAGCGACACCAAAAGCCTGCTAAGAGCCGTACTTGCTGGAATGCCGTTGTTCAGGGCGAGGTGACTATCAAAACTGTGCAGAATAGACTTTCCCGGAAATCCACTAAGTCTGTTCTGTTTTTATCAGTTTTCTGGCAGTATCAGCTGTTCAAGAACGCTTGCTACCTCGGAGATCCATAACTGTTTGTGGTTATCGCTCGGGACAACTGTGGATGCCTGCCAAGGAACAGAACCCAGTGGCTCCACCCATTTCCTCATCCTTCCTTTGCCAATGTTGACTCAGCGAATGATAGGCATAGTTTGAGAGTAGCGCTGCAAACGAAGCAAAAGGTGTGAGAGAATGGGCGGAACGATGAATACAGTGCCGCTATTAGGGCGGTAGGCAATACGAGCACTTCCATGCTAGACCTAATTTATGCGGCTTCCGGGGAGAAGTTAGAAAAGGGAAAACTAATGAAGAGCACATCATCATTAAAACATAGGGCATTCCCCTGTGCGGGCGAGGGCACTTGTTAATGACTGCTTCGATGCACTTTTGATCGAAGTCTAGGTCTTCGGTGAATACGAACGTGAGTACAGAGGAGCAGCAATCAAGCTGGTTTAATGAGGATATCTTTTATATTCTGGGCACATGACCAAGGGAAACCAAGTCAGCGAACCAAATTCCACGTCCTACGTCTACGTCTGCAAACTATTCCTAATCTGTAAGACAACCTATCGCGTAGGCTATCGTTGGTTTGGGTGGATACCTGTTCACGAATACCAGCCTCTGCAGAAGCAGGGGGAGGAGCTTCATAAAACAGCTGCAAATAGCAGAACTTCCTGGGGTTGGGTGTTGTATTTGAACGTTTACAGAAAGTACAGATCTAGTCAGGTGTTCTTTATGGCGTTATTTGTGAGTCGGGAATATGAGAGCGCAACAGATCATCTCTGCTAGCTCAGAATGAGTTTATTCAAGAAAATGGGCACTTTTTATCTCGTTGTCTTTGTGGGAAATTTCACGACAACCTTTTTTTTGTGAACCTCAATGCAAATTATCTAAGGGTAGGGGTTTCATAGAAGATTGTGTGGGTGTGTTTCAGGATAAACTGCTAAGGTAGTCTGCTCTGGATGGAAGCGTGCAGCATAGCAATTCTGGTTTTTATTACTTTGTCTGATGAGGTTGGGGAAATCCCGTCAGCAAACGAGCGTCTTTGTGCCGAAGAAGTATGGCTAAGAAGTGGCGCAAAGCATGCACACGTGGTCACATGCTCTAGCTCAACGGCAACATAATAAACCAAAATAGACATCCAACCGTTCACACCACGTGTTTGGGATTAGCAAGTTACGTAATCACAGCGACAGAGCATCAAAGCGGATCTGAGCTGGAAAACGCGAGATTCATTGATCGATGTCCAGACACGAGTAGTTCTTAAATATTACTCCTGCGAAAACAAACGAAGTGGGGAAGAGCGACAACTCAACGGGGTTGCGGGTGTGCTCGGGAGTAGTGTATGGCAAGCTGGAATGGGCGGAGCGCAGAGAGCATCTGCGCCGGGCGTAGAGGGCTCACCATCAGGAAGGCCCGCGGCCGCCCAGCAGGGCGGACGTTGTCGGAAGAGCGTTTTCGGAAGTGCGCAGTGGAGGGTGTTAGTTGCGTAATCAAAGCCCGACGTTCTGCCAGCTGCTCAGTGCATAGGTATCAGTTGTGCTCCATAGCGATTTGCACTTTTTGCTAATACCCTCGAGGAGGGCATGGGACAGGGAGAGGGTGGGATTAGGCGAGAAGTATTGGTAGCGGAGTGGCGTGTAGGCCAGCTGCCAGCCATCGGGCTTCTTCCTCCAGTGGGATGGACAGAATATAAACATTAGTGCAGACAGACGTAGCGTAATGGGTAGGACATCAGCTGATACATTTACGACGAAGTGGAGCTACACAGTGGAGGAGGAAGCCGACCTGGCTAGGTTTCACAGGGAATGAGCGAAAGGGCAAACGCTAAGCTGGAAGTCGAAGAAGCAGCCGCCCACCCTAACATATTCGCTATTCAAAATGAGTGCAGGGTCCCAACGTCGCGTGTCACAACTGAGATGAACGACATAAGCGCTTCGCATGACGTCGGCTCCTTCGCCTTAATCCACACATTCGCAGTTGAACTTTCGGCCCGCCTTTTGACGAAAAATGAATCTTGTTGTGTTTTTTTCTGCTATGTAGCACGTGCGTGATGTGGTTATGAAATAGTTGGAGAATAATGATTTGTGATAACAAAAGTGAAAGGAGTTCTTCGATAGGTATATCAGACGAGCAGTGCGAGCTTCATGTAGACGTAATCCATACGAAGTGCAACTCCACGAAAAAAATTACTATGCGTAACAACTTTACAACAACAACCACAACAACAACAACAACAACAACAACAACATGAGAACAAACAGTACAAATAATGTTTCTGTATACAACATACAAATAATACTATAGTACAGCTGATGCAAAACACAAATAATGCAGTAGTAGGAAGAGGGAGTATTAGAAAGCATTGCCGTTATGCCCTCGAAAACCTCTTTAGAGGATTGCGGTTCCCTATCGATGATTTTATAGAAGTTATGGAAGTAAGTTTAGAATGGGAGAACAGTCGCTGTTTAAAGAACAGAGTTGTAAATCTATCAGTGATTATGTCGCAGAGCAGCTGGGGTTTGCAGGGGATTCCAGCATTGGCGCAGCATAAATTCTGTGCAAGACCCGTCATTCCTAGTAACTGCATGGAGGTGGATGAATGGAGTGCTTCTGCATGTTTTGTGTCAGTGACAACATGCTGTTAATAAGCTGCGGTAATTTATGTGGAAATTAAGTACATGACTCTTTGATTATAGTGGCAAGAAACGTGGCGTAGTTTGGTATGTGTTGTAGGTTAACAGTCGTTGTGCGAAAAAATGCAACTTGATCTGTCGACCTGCGCTAGACTTTGGCTGCGTTAACGTACATTAGGTACCCATCGTAAACTCGTGGCTAAGTTTTCTTCGCTTCCACGTTCCTTATCAAAATATAAGTCTGTGTATTTGTAAAACCAGCGTATTCGTAGACTCATGCTTCGAAAAGTACATTTTAAAATTGTAGCAGCCATGTTTTCGATGGGACTTGAAGCAGCAAGGAACGTACAAAAAAGCAAAAGTGCGAAGTTGAAAAACTGGCTGAGTAGCTGCGGGAACCGCTACTCTGAATGTACTCCACCCCCTTGGTGGTGCAATGAGCTTCATCCATCGTCTTTCATCAAGTAATGGACCGTGGACTTCGACCAGACGCATTGTTGACGCGTCCATATGGATTATTCCTGTGGAGAATTCATTATCCACGACGTTAGGCAGAAAGGTGGACGATTATGGTATGCGGTAATGCAGTGACAAATGTGAGCTCATGTGATTGCTGCTTGCTGTCTGAGGCTGTCGAAATCGGTCAAGGGGAAAAGGCTTGATGCCGAGATGGAAATGCTGCATCTTGCTCAACATCTTACTACAGAATGCATCAAAATGAGATGGCGGTGGTCGTTCTCATAGCAGAATTGTGGCGCTACTAGCGCGTGCTTGATATTGCCTTTTACAGCTGCACACACTACCCAGTGAAGTCGGTCGGCTTCCAAAGGGCAGGCAGCGGCTATGATTTGTTGCGAATCAGAGCCAATTATGCGAAAGTGAGCCGTGGTCGCGGCTAAGCGCCGCCACGGGAACGTGGAGAGCGTGATTGCCGAGAAATTTCATTCGCATTCATCGTGAAAAAACTGCAATACAATTTATTTCCGCTCATATAAGGAATGGTTGTTTAGGAAACGTCAGCGATTGCTTGTTACCCGCCCTGGCGAATGGTTGCAAAGGATTAGAGAGACGGGCTTAGTTGCATAGATTCAGTCCTTCTAACCCCTTCGTAATCCCCAGAGCACTGCGGGGAACATTACAACAGAGGAAAATGATAAATCAAATGGTATTGCATCGTTCCTCGCTAACGGACGCAAGCGTTGACATTTGATTTCACAGATGAGGATAGTCTGGGCGGGTTGGCACATTCAAAAGATTTGCAAAGGAAGCAGCTGCTTACCAGCACGCGGATGATGGATTCCGTGTGCACACGAGATTCCTGCAACTGCAGTACCAGTTACTTTGGATTGAAATTGATAGTGCAATGCACGGAACGGAGTCTAAACATATCAAATGAAAAAAAAAAAACTTTGAGAATGTGTAAATACTATAGCAATGCCTTAACTTTTTTTATTGATAGACATTGATTGTATCTCTTATCGGGATTTCTGTGCCGGATTTAGCTGAATGCTTTCCTAGCTCACATCTCTGCACTTTTCATGGATCCTAACTTCTCTCACAATTTGAGCGCTTAGGACTCTTGGTTTTTATTTTGGAAAAGTGAATTGAAAATAGGCGAAATATCCTGAAATTGAGCAGTCTGAGCACTTTTGCCGTAGATAAGGTTATGGGTGCGTTGGGATTGAGCAGATTCCTTGATGAGGTACGAGATTAGGGAGTTATTTGAATGATTCTTGGATCATCATACTCGAATCTGTCCAGTCAAATAGGGGGAAATGTCTGCATACCACCATTCTTCGTGGTCCTGTGGGAGAGCGGTTGACATTGTTGCGAAAAAAATCCCACAAGGAGCGGGTCTTTGGCATTTCTGACGGTCAACATTTTTGTTGCCGATGCCAAGCGGAACAAACAGGAAGCTGGGCGGAGGTTTGTCATTGTTTTCCCCAAAAAAGCTTTTGTGGTTGTTAGCGAAACACGCCTGAAGGGGAGTATTGGAGATTGGAGATGTTCGAACAGAAAGAGACGGGCTTTCGCCTTCGTTCTCTTATCAATACACTAGGGAATGTGGATGGAGCTGAGTTGAAAATTAGACCGCCTGTCGACGTTTCCATTCATTTTCGTTCGTTGCGAGGGTACTTTACCTGCACATTTTAGGGGAATCTTTATAGTTGCAGTCCACGTGGAAAAAAACGGATGATTCAGTTATTCCCGTAAAGTCACAGCAACAGTACTACCCTAAGATGTATTCGCTTAAAAGAAGGCGAATGCAACGTGTTAACACGTCATTCTTAACTTTTTCGAAAACGAAGCTATTCTAGTTTCTCTTGAAAAGTTAGGTGTAATTGTTGAGCTATCTGTACAGCGAAAAACGCCATTAAAAATGGGACTGTTCATCAGCAGGATGTTCGCTGAAATTTGTAGTGGCGTTTTTCAAAGCAACAAACTCAGTTATGGAGAGTTTTCCACAGAACTTTAATTATCCTCAATTTTGAGTGAGTTATGGAAGAGCGATGCTCTATAGTGGATTAACACATTGTGCGCGTCTATATGCAGAGATTTGGAGCAGTCTTGTTCTACACACTTTGGCGCTATTTGCATAGAGTGCAATGCAATGATTTTCAGGAGTCAGAGGCGCGTATCCAGCAACTGGAACAGCAGTCGTATATCAACGAACAGCTGCTCTCAACTGTCATCGAGGATAAGACACTTAGTAAGTGGCGTCGTGTGTTTTCAGATGTCTAATACATTGCCGATGATGACGATATCCAGCCGTGATGGTGGAGTAGGTTTTGTAGGCTCTTCCTTTTTCTGTCGGCGGCTGGGAGGTGCGAGATGAAACGTGGTGAAGTTGTAGCTTGGAAGCGGACGGATCGTTTAACACATTCGCGACCTTACGCTTTTGGCATGGTGTGTCACGTGGGACACACGCACTTTTGCACAAGTAGGACCCGTGCTCAACCGCTT
This sequence comes from Ancylostoma ceylanicum, assembly GCA_000688135.1. Lineage (NCBI taxonomy): Eukaryota > Metazoa > Nematoda > Chromadorea > Rhabditida > Ancylostomatidae > Ancylostoma > Ancylostoma ceylanicum. The sequence continues at coordinate 82,081 of JARK01000015.1, forward strand.
GAGCACCTGGTCCCACGCGGTAGGAATTTTTCCGCTGCTGTATAGTACTTCGAAAATGCGCGAATTTGAGACGAACCAAAACGCAAATATGCACGAGCTTGAAGCTAATTCAAGAAGTACACCTGCATAAGAGGGAGTAAGTAAGTGAGTTAATCTTCATATAAATTGTTCTTTTACTTGTGACTTTCAACCATGCATTAAAGAAGTACGAAAAGATTTCTGCTCTGCCCATCGCGTGTATAGATTGCTTGAACATTTATTAGTATACTACTGTATAGGAGTTTGCTCATTAAGATTGCTTAACAAAAATATAACTGTGAGAAGGGCGTGCTCACCCGGTTGAGCACGCGGTCCCACGCGTCGCACCATGCGTGCTCAACCGGTTGAGCACATTGTCGCGAATGTGTTAATTGCCTATTAACATGCACTTGCTCTGCAGATAATGGCCAGCCTTGCGATGGGATTCCGCAGTGTTGAAACACTTTGGATAGAAGGATTCAGATAAATCTGAGTTGTTAGGGGCGTAGCTAACTACTGTGGCAGGTAGCTTAATGAACGATTGGATGCAATGTGCAACTTTGAGCTTTTCTTTTCCTTTCTAAGGTACTGGTCATAAAGAACAGAACCATTTTTGTATCCACCGCCTTTTCATATAATCGCATTACAAGCATAGCTGACAAATGTTGAAAGTCGCCGTTTCTTGCTAGTTGTGATTGCATTGCACCTGTTTGGAGAGGATTTGCGAAGAAAAAGCCACTCATGCAACAAAAAGTGTATTGTGTGCGAGTCGTTCGATAGCCCAGTAGCATTTCAACCGCATTTCTCTCCGATAATATTTTGCCAGCTTTTCGGTCACAGCCGCCAAGAAGAGACGCGAAAGCCTCAGCCGTCGGCTTCTAGCGACGTCCATTCTTTGCCGCGGGCGTTGTCTTTGGTGCGGCGTTAAGCAATTTGCATGCTGAATCCGCTGCTGCGCGTGAAACTCGTGTTCTGAAGACACGAACGTGAAGATTTGATTGCGCACTCGAGGAGAAGTACTGCGGCTTCGTGTGGCTGGCGAAGACTCGTGTCCTTTCTCTGCACAAGTGTTTTTCGACCGGCCGTCCCAGAGGCCCGCGGCGACGGCCGATAGAAGGGCTGCCACTCGCCGTCGCCACGTTCCTAATTGCCTATTGGTGATATTGAGTATGGGGGGATGGGTTGAAGAAGAGACCTGCTCACAGCTCGTAGATAAAGAGACGTAAGAGGGGATTATACTTCTGCGCTCGGCACGAGCCTCTAGGGGATACACTGCAGCGGTAAACAAGTATAATGGGTTGACAGTTGACCGCCACATTCTGTTTTTATCTCGCAGGCGAAGGTGGACCAGTTGCAAAGCTCTAGAGAGCGAGATTTAGATCACGAAAGCAGCAGAGCGAAAATATTTGCCGGCATGGTTCTTGCTCTTTTACAATTGCTCGGAAAGGGAGGAGACCCTGATTCAGTGTGGATAACTCCCTGTGGATTCCAGATCCATCTGCGAATTCGGCGGTGAAGAACAGAAGCATATATAGGGATCAGAATATAGCGAGGATTTTGGAAAACAGCTCTCTCAAGACTTTACGGGATTGAGAGAACTGCACTCGCCGTTTATTCCCTTCCTAATGCTCAAATACATAAACGACCGTACTGTCAACCTTGCACAGTCTTTATCAGAGCTCATGTGACCGAAATTGTTACTGAAATGCTTTGCCTTCCCAATCGCCTTGTGTTCCGGCGATGTCTCCTTCCCCAGCGGCTCAGCTATCCTCACTGACTTTTCCCGGACGGGTAGAAGTTGTTTCTCCGCGAAAGTACCCAATCTTTTGGTGAATTTACTGAGTTCCCATCAAAGACCCCAGTGTCTGAGGAAAAAGATATGGCTAAGGCACAATGGAACTGTTTAGCCTTTGAAAATCCGTTAGTTCCTGTTTCCTCTAAATGTGCAAAGTTTGCCATCTTTCCGTCGATTAATATGGTTTTCCTTTTCATTTTTTTTTCTTGCGAAATACGAGAAGATTGATGTTTCCTTTTTTTTTCCTGCGTATCAAATTGGTTTGTTAGATGCTTCTGCTTGATTTCGGATAGCGCGTGGGCATTTGAGAAGGGCAAATCCATTGCACTTTTTTGGCTATCCCAAGATTTAGGTAAAATGGTAAGATGCGAGCGTAGGCGAGAGAGATTTGATTCCTTGCGGATGGTTTTTTTTTTTGGGAAGGATTCAGTCGTTGGATGGAATTGTTAAGAACGGCATAGAAACAGAAAGGATACCATGGACTAGACGAGAACTTCTCACAGTTAAGAAGGATTTTTGAAGTCAATGTTTATGTTTCTGAATTAGTATAAGAAGTGAAGTGAAGAATGGTCAGAAGTGCTGACCCTGCATCGTCCAAAAGACGGTGTTAGGTTTAGGGCACGCTGTCGGTGGTCTAGATTTATCTATGCTATTTATTCCACAATTCGCAACGTGGCCATTCAACCAATTTTTGACACGTCGGTCATTGCTGGTGTTTTTCGAAAGTCATCCGGAAAAATAATAGTGATTATATCGCGAAATCAACGTTCAGGCGTTGTCTTGTCGTAGTTTCTTCAGAGTTGTGCCGAAAGCTGAGCTGTGAAAAGCTGAGCAGTAATTTCACCGCGCTCTTCTCCCAAAACCAGGCCCACAGGATCCGAAAACACCCTGAGCGTAGTGCTTGTCAAGCGTTCAGTTAATTATTGGGCATTTCATGACTCCATGCGAGTACGCTGTTCTTCTATAAAACTTTTCAAAAAGTATCAAATGTATGCATAAGTTGAATATTAATGGGTAGGTAAGTGCTCACATGGATTTCGCACCCACAACAGACTCCTAAAATCTTGAACGAATTGTGCTGGTTTGTTCGAAATGAACTTAGATCGGATTTTTTCCTTGTTGGAAGGGAAATAGTGCAGCATATCCTCGTCCTAAAAGACTTGCTCAAGCATCACTAACAAGGCACTTCCTGGAGCCACACGTCGACGTTAATTTCGCGCAAAATATTTGTCCTTTTTTGAGCGCGCACTCTTTCTGTGCCGGCCAACGATGTTTTCGTCTTCCTTCTTTGCTCAGCTGATTGCGTTGCCGATAAAACGCACAGGCTGAGGGAACAAATTAATAGAAATGGCTGTTTACGAAAAGGCATTATCAAGCGGCTGTAAACTGCTACTAAACATTGAATCAAGTCAAGTCGAGATGTTTACAGTTCGGGGCTTTGTCAGCCTACAACACCTTGCTTTTACGAAATGTATGCATGTGCTAAGAAGCGTGTTCAGGCGAACGTCATGCATTGAAGTGTAGCAGCGGCCAGTAAACAAAGCAGCTGCTCTGTGTCTGGTCATACATCTTGCATAATCGCCCCAATATTACGCCCTCGCCAAGTGTACGCCCTCAGTGACCGTTAATGCGCGGGTGTCTCGCCGCTCTTCTGCCGGCGCCGAGGGTTTGAATTGATGCGCTAAATGAGTTTGCTTGGAGCGAGGCGTCGATTTCAAGAGGTTGCTCCCTTTGCGGCGATAAATTTGGCGCAAGAACAACTGCCCAGGGAGAGTCACTCGAACACTGTGCTTCTACTAGCCAGCCACACTCACTGAATAATGCGTACATTCGTCTTGATGTTTTGGTGAATTGTTTATTCATTACTGAGACAGCATGCAAAATCTCATGGGAGTTTTTCGCATTAGAAGAGACTGCGAAGGATTAACAGTCAGATAAGCTTGCACAGCATTTGTGGTTTGTCATACTTAGGCGTAGAGCAGCTGCCTCTGTTTGGGAAAGAAATGAAGTGGGATGGAAATGGGGGGGGGG
>JARK01000015.1:91506-119554 GCA_000688135.1 Ancylostoma ceylanicum
TAGCCCCCATGGAAGGAGTGCCATAGTCGCGCCTATCTTTTTTTGCGTTCTGTATGTGACATTATTATATGTGCGTCCACTGGAAAACAATCAAGCACTTGGGAACACTGCCACTATGTCCAAAAAGGCTAGTGGAGAAGTTCTTATACGGTAATTTCGTGCGATGAAACGCTTGCTGCCTTACTAATGCCTCATTTCTCTCCTAGTATCTGGTTTTCTTAGGGTTCTTTCCAATAATTTCCCAACTATTCTCTTAAAAGCTAATAGTTACTCAGGAGTATTGGTATGGTACGCCTTCAGACCCATCCATGGCCACTACTTGCTCGTATTGCATTAATTTCTTAGCAATATGTAATGTTAGAAAACGAACCACTGGTAATTCAAAAAAGGCAATCTAATCACCTGGACATCAATCGCTGTGATGCCTCTCATCATCTCAGGAATTTAGGATTTGTGTCCGTCGCTCTGCCCATTTCCGCCTTATTGTTCAACGCACAAGATTTCGTTTAGAACGTTGAATGGTTATGTATACGTCAGTGAAAATCTGGTTACGGTGTAGCATGTAAGCCATGAACAGAGTGCATGCAGCCTAATGTCTGCATGACGTGTGGGAACATACTTTGTGGCAGTGATTGCCGAACCTGGGGTTACAACGAACATTGTCACTTCGCGAAGGAACCCTCATTGCCAATCGTGATCTCCGTGTACAGTAAAAACCCTGAGTGAGTTGGTCACGCCCCTTTCCTCCTAAGTGTTCTGAACGAGTAGGCCTAACAATAAGTGTTGTGGGTGTTTTAGACCTGGAATGGGGTACGCCCGCTCCCTCATCCACTCCCTTAGCCCGTCCTTGGCCGGGCTGAGGGTGATATTTCAGTAGGAGTTTCGTTCATTGATAAGATATATTCTTTCTTTGAGATTTGCTCCATTGCTGGAGAGTTATCAGCTTTCATTCAGGGAGGTTTTGTCGACTAGAACTTAAAGTTGAAGTATTAGGCAGCTTTCTTTTAGAGGCTGCAAAGCATTTTCTATGCTTACATAGGTGTCAAGCGGTGCTGCTCGACTAACCAAATTTAAAAGCTGATTAGCATCGCACTTCTGCGAATCCTGAGAGCTCCGAGTGGAGGCATGGTCCCTGGTGTCAGAAGTGATTTTTCTTGGATGTCGCGCTTACTAATACCGAAAAGTTCGAGTTCTACATAGGATATGCAAGGGATTCCCTCGGATACACGATTATGCAGCCCTGAAAAATCTGCCCTATTACCAAGAATCTACTCTAATGAAGCGCAGGTTATGAAATACCCAAGGTAAGCACTGCATAACACAAACAGTGATCATCACCTGAGTTGTTTAGCTATATTTCATATTCTGCTCATGGCGTTTTGAAAGAAAATTTCAGGATTAATAATAATTAGTGAAAAAAATTAGTAGAAGCTTTCGAAGTGCATGCTTAACACTTTTTTAAAAAGTCTAGCAGCAGTTAGATGAGTATTATTGTTGCTGTTTTCGTATTTTCCTTACTATTACCGCAACAAAAGGAGATTCTCATTTCTCCAGCTATTTTTTTCTGGAATCTTCTCGTCTCATATTTCGAAAATGAGGGATTTCGTTTCACTATACAATATCGGAGGTTTTGTGAACCGATGTCTATCTTCGAGCTCCATTCTTGTTTTTGGCGTTGGAGAATCCGCTTTCATTGGGCTTCGTGGAATAGTTATGTTGACACTCATAGCTGCTTAATTAACACGAATTTCCGATTTATAAAAAGTAAGCTTTCAAACATCAACAGTCAACGGTGGCTGGATTGACGAAATATGATTCATTGCTAGGAAACCCGCGTAAAATTGGTGAGAGTATATCACAAGGATCAAATGCCAGGGAATGTCATCGTTATATTCATTTCGAAATTATTAAATGTATCAGTCCATGTAGTTAAAAGACGAGACATCAGTCAATTTCTATTCAGTAAACGATGTGGAAGGAATGTTGGAGCAGAGCGCGCTGAAGAAGAGCAGGTCGCCTTCGTTGGCTTCGCTGAGGAATGGTAGCATTTCACCGAGTCATACGGGTCAGAACCTCTTAAGAACAACTCCCTCCTTTCATTTGTCAGTTTTCACCGAAACATTCCAGAAGGGTCCGATCCAGCACCTCTGCCCTATCGCGCCCGTCGTCACACCGCCACAGCGGATGAACTACTGTACCCCACGGAAGCCGTCGATGCGGCTGCACCTGCAGCGAAGGGGACAACGAAGGCCGAGAACGGGGAAGAGGAAAAGAAAGAGAAAAAGCACCGAATGTGCGTTTTCTAAAGGTTTCTAAGATGAGACGGCAGTCCAGTTGGTCGCCGCTGCGCACCGACTTCGTGTTGCATGTTCTTTTGAATTTTGGCGTGCGAGACTGTTTATGGAGTGGGATTCGCGTTGCAACATCAAAGATGGGGCTAAATATGAGAGTATCAGTACCTGTGAATGTTTGCCCTCAGGCCATGTGACGCTGTCTGTGAAATTCGATGTGGTTGTCGCGAAAATCTCTTGTGCACTTCCTAGTGAGTCAGCTCTTTGCACTAATTCCTTTTAACCTTTAAGCTTTGCATGTTTATTTGCATGTTTACTAATTGCTTTTCTTTACGCACTAAACTTTGTTCGTTGACCTTTTTCACCTGACGAATATTCTATTTAACTGTACTGCAAACGTGCTTGTTTTTTAATCCAAAGTAATCCTATCCCATTGACCTGTACGTGTTTAATTTGTAGTGGACTTGTAACGTTGTAGTGACGTAGAATTGTGTGAATTTGGGTTCAGCAATGCTGCCGCGCTGCTGTTGCCATCGTCCTCATCATCATCGGCGGAACTAACGACGACACCGTTCAGAAGAAATTCGAAGTTTCGGAACACCATCGCTAATCTACCTCCAAGAGCATTTCGAGGGGGTCAGGTGTCCTCTGCGAGACCACCAGCACCTCCTCCCAACAATCGAGGGTCTGAGCGTTTTATTTCCGAATGTTTTGTTTTTTTTTCTATTCCTAGTAGGTGTGTAAAGGTGATTCGTCACAAGGTCGTCGATGTTCACTTCTCGAGAAAATGTTGCGAGTAGTGTGGGAACTTTTAATAACTTACAAAGGAATTTCCCTCTACTCCTGAAAGGTGGGAACTTTTTCGCAAGGGATGTGGTTGTGAAGCGTTTTACTGTTGCAGACCCCTTCGTTTCTTTTCGTTTCGAGTCTCTTGCTTATTTCATGTGAAATTATGCCGTTCTCATAGCTGCAACGTCTGGCAAATTTAGTTTATTCACTTTTTTCCTGAGTTGGGGATGGTGGGGTAGGTCATGTGGAGACTACCTGGAACTAAATCATGAATCCTATATAAGTCCTGGTAACGCATTAGTAAGTACTAAAGTGCTAGTAAAGAGTTTTGCATAGAGGAAGTTCTCATAAAAGTACTTCAAGACAGATGCATCATCGAGATTACCCAGGGTGAGCATGTCACACCCCCGAAATTTACTCGTGGCTAACAAAGGCGTTAACTCGTTTACCCTGAGTAATTTCAATGATCAATCCGAGCATCGGTGCACCAATGAAAGGATGGGTGAATTCATACTAATGAGTACCATTACTCTTACGTAGGTGGCAACTGGATATAGTGCGAATTGGTAAATTTGGGCACGTTAATGCGTTCACCATCGGTAATCATAACGATGCATTCAGGCCCAGGTTTCAACTTCAAGTATGAATTGTTTAAGCTCTAATTCTCTTCTATCATAGCATTGAAAGATTGGGTGCCACGACGAGATCGACGGGAAACGGCAAAGCAAACCATTTTAGCCGAAAGCTTGGAGTTTTGATCCACGCATGCACATATTTTTTCTTCAACAACCTTTTGGTGAATCACCGAATTGGAAAGCTTGTTTCCCTTGATGTTATTCAGTTTGTCGTGAATGTTCGCCTTCTCTACATTGCCGCCAACGCACATATCAAAAATTGATTTTAGTGCTACAGAGACTTTCTAATTCACCGTATTTTCCTCTATTGTTGACGGCAATTTAAATGAGGCGAATGCGTTAGTAGAAAGTGCAAACACTAGGCATAATCAACTTGTACTAATGTTTTTGAGTTTTACTCATCCGATTAATTCGTGACTGCTTTTGTTGTAACCGTGTGTGCCTTGATGGTGGTTGTAGTTGTTTAGTAGGCTGGGTAGCCGAATGCTTTCGACGTCGCGACTTCCATCGCTGGCCGAGGTGTCAGCAGGCGACGAAGTGCCGCCGGCGCCCCGCGAACGTGCTGGAGCCGATCCGACACGTGCGTCGAAATCGGTGTTTGCACGACTCGTGCCGTGGACAACTGAAGCCAGTCCGTCGACGCTTCTGAATCGGTCTGAGTTGATGGCTATCCAGTTTTCAAGTTGTGGTTTGTGCCATTTTGCTTGATGGTTATTCACAGAATGTCCGGAAATCTACTACTTTCTTGTTGTGGTGACAATGTGAATACACCATCACTGTGTTAACCAGTTTTGTTTTTAGAACCTAACACTACTGTTTTTTTTTTAATTTCTTCCCCCGCTCACCCTCACGATTCGGTTCACTCGGGTTGGAAAGTCGCGAACATATAATGATACCGCTTGCAAATTTCGATGTTCTGCAGATGTTTCTTTAGCTGCTGTGCTTCCTTTCATTTTTCCGCTTTCATTTCTGGAAAGTGTTGCGAGTGCTGCAGATATGTAGGCTGAGATTTCCGCTCTTTGCACATTATGTAGACTATAGCGGCACAGAGCGCCAAATCAAGAGTGAACGCTGAGCTTTGCTGTTCCGCTTCACTATATTTCATGCAGAATGTGTATGTACATGGGCTCTTTCATATTGAGGTTCTGGTTGGTTTTAATACAATCCCATCTGTGCATCGGCCGTTTGTGACTGGTGATTTTCGTGATTTGCAGGAGGCAGGGAAGAATCGTACCTGTGCGGCCAGGCACTGCAGGCACGCAGTACCGAGTTGTTTCTAGGACGGCGACTGTTGAAGGACACTCAAAGGCAGTGCTTTCTGTGGCAGCTACAGATGATCTCCTCATTTCTGGATCGAAAGGTATCTTTTTTTTGAAGCATTTGAACCCATTCGATGCTATCTGAATTATTTCGTTGTATTACTATTCAGATCGAAAACCCACTAGGTAAATTACCCATCTATTAGCGGGAATTTTTCATTACAGGTTTCGGCTACATTTTTTTTGCGAGAGAGGGAGGGTGAGATTGAAGAGGAGGAAATTCAGGCAGTGAGGTCTCACGCACAATCATCTACATACATTTTCAGATCGAACTGCGAAACTTTGGGATCTTCAGACAGGCAGTGAAGTGAGGACCCTAGGTGTCCATCCCAATAATGTCCATGCTGTGCGCTTCATACCGAACTCCCACCTTGCCATCTCCGTCTCGATGTATCAGGTGTGTGTTGTCGTTTAACCAAGGGAAATTTTTCCAGTCAGTGGGGCTTGGTTTCAATTTTGTTGCAACGAATGCTAAGTTCATCATTTAAAGGCAAGTTTAACAATTTTGCGAGAAAAAAACTTGAATCGCCTTTTGATTAAGGAGTTTAGATCTCTGATATTTCTATAAGATGTGCAGAGTTGTCCTTGGTGGATGTATTTACCATTCATATTCCTATATAGCTTTTTTATAGCTTGTTTGTTTTTATAGGTCCGTGTTTGGGATCTGAGGACACAGGAATGTTTGAGGGTGCTACAGTCAAGTGGGCAAGTCAATGATGGTAAGATTCTTACCCATACTTCAAATGTGATATAATTTAATATGCCGTTTTGATTTGATTTTGATAATGAAATCGCAACACTATGATTGCAATGAATAGCTTTAACGGAAAATTGCTCAATGTTTGAGTGTTTCGATGTAGGCGATGGAGGTCCAGCTGGCTCGCGCCAAAATACCGTACCATTCCTCGAGACTGTAGTGAATGCCGCCGAAGTGGATCCATCTGGTCGCTTGCTGTTCACGTCCTTTGGTGGTGATGTGCGAATTTGGAACTTGGAGAAGTGGGCGTCATTTGGAAGACTCATAGGAGCTGTTAATAGCCCGAGGTAATTCGTGATGTCTATCTGCTAGATTGACTATTAATTTTCTGAGCTTCTGGAGCCTTGGGTCATGCCCAACGTTGAAATTCGTTACTCTACCAAGTTTAGATCTGAGGTGTCATGTTTGGCTGTATCTGAAGGGCCAGATGGACTGCCACAAGTTTTCACCGGCTCTCGAGATCACTACGTCAAGATGTTCACAACAAGTGTTGGCGGTAACCTACTCTTTTGTTTTGCGTTTGTGGTACACTTCCCCTTCCACCGCTGGAGTACCGGATCCTTCCTGTTGCTTCTTTGAGATGTTACGATTTGCCGATTGTGGCACATACCTTTTCTTTCAGGCGAAGGCGTCTACGAAGCCATGGTTGACTTTACTCCTCCGCATTATGATAACGTTACGTGTGTGGTTCCTTTTGGAGGCTATGTGTTGAGTGCAAGCAAGGATAAGGTTAGCTTCTCCCCAGATACGTGGTTTCAGTTCTGTTGCGGACCTCCTGATAGCCTTCTTTTAGAATATAATGAAGTTCACTTTAACCGATTATAAGAGAGATCATTTGGAACTAAATGCTCACAACAGCTTCATACAGGGAATGTGTCTTGTTGGGGTTTGTGATTTTCGAATTCGCCCTCCACGATCTTGTATAGTTCATGGATTATTGTTACGTTTAAGGGACATACGGAGCGACCACTGTTATGTTCCGTTTGCAAGGAAGGCACGATGAAATTCTGGGATATCACGACAAGTCGTCGATTCAAAATAGTTGAAGAAGTGAGTTATGAATTCTATTTTCCCTTCACTTTTTGCTTCCTCCGTTTACATGAAAGAAGTTGAAGGATTTCGAAGTCAAGTGCTTTTTTTGTCAGCTGCTTCTTTGAATTTCTTTTCTAATTTAAGTGTTTTCTTCCACGTTGTATAAAATTTCTCAATATACTTCTCAGAAAGAACTAACTAACTCAGGCAAAGAACTGAAGTATGTCTTTGTCGTTCTATCTTTTCTGTACATATTTGGAGATTAAGCCCGGAAAGATTCGATCGAAGTCATGTCTGTCGCTTATGCTGTATGTCTGTCAAAGGACATTCATTGTAAAAATGGCCAAGAATATCCACTGATGCTCTTAGCTTCATAGATTCTGCACTGGTTTTGAGCCATGTACGCTCTAGTTTCGCGTATGGTTCCAGACGCAATTAGGGCCATTTTTTTTGTTCCCGATCTACCTGACTAAAATTTATTGGAAATTTTCAACGAAAGGAACTTATGTAGCAACTTGCGAAGTGATTTGATGTACATGTGTCTCTGCAAGCACTATGCCTTTTTTTTTCTTGTTGAAAATATCTGCTGTCGATGGTGTTGCTGTTGACTGACATCTATTGTATTCCTCTCCTGACTATACTTTCGCGGATGTTCCCATTAAACATCGCTCCATTTTCAGATGCCAAAGGCACACAGCGAAGCTATCAACTCAGTTTGTTCTAACAGGTACATGGTCTTCACTGCATCCAGGCAAGTTTTTTTTTCTTCCATGATTCCTCAACCATTCGAATTTCGAGCAAATTCTATGTGCATCCCGTTGATTCTCACGTTTTATTTTTTACAGTGATCAAACTATTGGTTTTTGGAAGCTCTGCGTTCAGGATTAGGAAATGAATGCGTACTTACACTTTCATAAACTGTATTGTTGTCATAATTTTCATTTGTACATATTAATTGTTTCCTCTATCCTGATGTCGACTGAAGAAGTTCTGCTGATTTGTTTTCCCTTCAGCTGCCATTTTCTAACTAAAAATGTCTATACTTTGTCTCCACAGGCCGTTTGCTTCTATGAACCAGTGTTTTCTAACGAAATTCGACGAGCCTTCACCCGCAATTTGGTTGTTGCACTAATTCACTTGTCATCATTGATCATATTCACTTCTGATTCGACAACTGGCTGATCAAAGCTGTGATTTGAAATTGTCCGCGATGTGAAATCAACTTGTTTTGCTTACGATCACTTTACTATTAGCCCGATGATGTATTCTGATATTGTAGTCATTATTTGATCATACCAAGTATGAGCTGTGTATGGTTGTTTTGCGATACTGGAAAGTTAATATATAGGATTTAAAATCAATTAGAAATGAAACAGTTGGTTGTTGATGTGCTTTGTTTGTTCTTTCATCGGAAATACCACTTAATTTCATTGCCTAGCGTATTCCGTTGGAGAATGAGTTACCACACCTACATTCATAGTGGACATAGAGATACGTCTAATGAATGGTTCACATGTGAGAGCAGTGATGTAAGCGGCGCGTCATTCATATATTTCCCTTTACGCATTTCTCTTCGCAACAATGGCACAGAATGTGTCCGACTTTTTTCGCGAAGAGTTCAACAGATCTATTCGTGCATACATCGAGCGTAGTGGTCCACTTCTCGCCGCATTCCTTCGCTTCCTTTTGTTAAAGTCTCGCAATTTTGCTAAGCCATCGAGTTTTCGACGTTCCTTTGCTCCTTTAAGTCACTGGCGTCAGGCTGTTGGTACACGCAGCCGGTCCGCCGAAAACATAGCCGTAGAACCACGTGTGCTCAGTACGGTTTGGTTTGGAGTATTCTCCGTTCCTCGTCGGTCTTTTTGTCAGAAACTCGCTTCTTTGTCGTCGTGGTCGAAAAGTTGTACTGAAGTCGACCACTCTCGGTGGGTGAACGGAGTAGATATGGGACATGCAGCCGCAACCGTAGAATCTGAAAATTCTGGCGGGATACGCGTTATTCGCGGGATTTAAGGCATTTTCTCATAACTTCTCCGAGGAAGAGTAATTTGAAAAGAAAGGAAAGCACCCTCAGGCTCAGAGGAATGCTTTTCACATGCCTGTACCCATTCACCTTGCTTTTGAGCGGCTGTCACCAAATATTTCAATAAATCCGTTAATTAGCTTGACCCGGCGCACTGATTGGGTTCAAGCGTGGAAAATTCCACCACTTTTTGGCTACAACTTCGAGAGGGGGAGAGCAACTAGGAGTACATCCATTGGGACCACTGACTTCACGAATCGATGTGAAGACCACTCAAAAGGCCTACAACTTTTTTTTCATAAAAATTACATCTTTCTGAAAATTGGGTGGATTTTCCACCTCGTAGAACAGGCCTTGAGATAATCTGTATTGTGCAGACGTTCCCGGCCACCCCACTGAACCTTCAGGGAGTACGCGACCAAGCGTCCGCACCCGGGAACGTTTTGAGTAGATAAGCAAAATGGTTGGTTTGTAAGTGGATCGCACGAAACAGAGGTGTGCGCGTAGCATAGTGGATAGAGTGGCTGTTCACCGTTCTGGTGATCAAGGATTCGGGTCCCGCCCGGTTCACTGGTTTTGCAAATACTATGCTGCCTAGCCGTACGTCCGCTGCACTTATCTGACAAACACCCGCACGAAAAGTAGCCCGGATGGCTCAGTGGCAGAGCGGCGGATTGCAGACCGTCCCTATCGCTGGTTCCACTCCGCTGGAGATCCAAAGTTAAGCGCAGGTTCTGCTCTGCAGTTGCTGCGATGCAGTGTTCGGGGTTCACTGCACGACGTCCCCCGTGATCTCCATCGGGTAGTCCAGGAAGGCTTCCGGCAACTTTTTGCGTGAATTTCTGAGATAGACGAAACGGTTGTTTGTGTATAAATCGCGCAAACTACCAAGAAGTGTATGCTCAGCTTATTAGATAGAACGATTGATCGTCGTCATGGCACCTGGGGGATCGGGTCAAAGTTGTGGCCGAAAAATTTTGAAATTTTGTGCGCTTGACCCCAATTAGGATGACAAATTTGAAAAAAAAAAACGAAGAGCCGCTCACAGAGTACTCTATGCGCTAAGAGGCAGAAGGGCTTTTACCAGTGAATAGGACCGAATGTTTGATTTACCAGTGAATGAACTACCAAGAAGTGTATGCTCAGCTTAGTAGATGAAGCCATTCCTGGCCTGCTTCCGAAGTTGCAGCAGCTCGCGCTATATAAATGATAACATAGTGATATGGTCGCAAAGCAACCATATTTTATCTGGACCTAGATACACATGGTTAATGTGTTACGTAACTAAATTTACCTTTTCCTCAGCACCCATCCTGAAGTTCACGTGACGTCTATATCCAGATGCTACCGATGGGTATAAGATAACCCAGCCTTCCAGCGATGCACCAGGGCGAAGAATGACCACGATTCTGCTGTGTTGCGCGTGATGAGGTCCAGTCTAGCGACAATCTATGCCGTTGGCTCTTTCTACGTATCGCAGTTGTTTCTCTGTGCACCATAATATTTTCAGAAATTTATTGCGTGAATTACTTCACCAACTTCAAGAATAACGCATAAGACCAGTCTGTTCTATGTAGAGTTCTTGTCCTGTTACATTTGCACCACATTCTCCTTCAACGGCAATTTTTTGCTTGAACCCTTTTTCTTATCTTGTGGCGATTTCGACTTCGATGACGACTTCTTGCTACCCTCTTTGGGCTTAGCCGGAGCAGAAGGTGCTGACTGCTGCGCGGCTTTCTGCTCCTTCTCGGCCTGTAAATTGGAGTGATTCTCACAAAAATTTGGGCAAAAACTGCTCAATTACCTTCTCCATCATGTCCAGCTCCTTGTTCATCTTCATTGCGAATTGGAACATGTTCGCATAATGCTAGAAAAACTCGATTGGATGTCAATGGCCTCTCAACCTTTCAATTTGATAATGCTACTTACTGCGTCTCGCGCATTAATAAAGTCAGTCTTTACAGTGCTAGCTTCATGCGTCATACCATCTGCGTTGACGTCACCAGAAAATGTCACAAGCGGAGTTGGTGGGTCTGGCTGTAAGCATAATTTGAATGTCATGTGTTTCTGAGATATAAGTAGTTGAATGTCTAGGATCCAGGATCAGGTGGATCAGCGTGGGTCGTTTGATCGAGTCTTGGCATTTCGAATGTCCGAATTCCAACATGTTTTAGTAGGCGGACTTTCTCAGATGTTCGACAATCCGAATATTCGAATTTTCAAGTATTAATATGAAAAAATATTTGGTCGTCACGGCAGTAATCAACACTATTCAGGCACGTTCCGACAGTCTTGTTTCAGAATCACTGTTCGAGGTTCCATGGTGAGATTCCGCACGAGATAGCTGTCGCTCACCTGGAACAGATGTCCGTGTGTCCTTGCACGCGTCTGATACGTCTCCAGCACATTCACGATGTCGAAGTATGCTCGGCGATGCCTTGTCAGCCCTTCACCGTGTACAAGGTTCCACTGAAGGTTCACTGGTTAGTGTAGCACTTGGCACTGTACTACCGTAGAGTAGTGTAGACTGTGTACCTCGTGAGTGAAGGCGCCTAAGAAGAGGAAGAGCAATTGGGCCAATGGCAGCGCTGCTCCGGAAGCCATCCTTTGACTGATCAGCTGAAACAGCCCAAGAGTGCTCAGAAGCAGCACGGACGCGGTGAAACGAGCTCTGAAAGCACAACAAGCATCGAATCATTAGCGTGTTGTTTTCCACTTGGTTCCAAGCTCACATCCTTGGATCGTGCGCATTCTTGGGGTTTTGGGCCACCGGAGCACGTGCAGTTGTCAGTTTTTGCGAACTTTCGGCCATGCTTCGCGATCCTCTTCAATGGACGACGAGCTGACGCTCTAGAACGGCGATCACGCACTTGGTAGTGAAAGAGGAAGTGTGGGAAATGAACGGCACCCTTAGTCTGGCTCTTTTGTGAACAATAATATTATTCATCTCCTATCGACAAAAACAACCATGATGTAGATAGCAGTTTGTACTAGAAAAGGGCAACTCTGGGCCGGTAGTAAAGTCCTAAATGTTGGCAGCCATCTGCTGCCGCCGTGACGTGAGGTTGCTGCCGGTGTATTTTGAGAATGATGTCGGGAACTTTGCATTCTTAACCACGTGCCCTCACGTCGGACGCCAGTTTGTTGGCAGCAATGACCTCACAGCTGCCGGCATCTCGTTTGCTCCCAACACGACCTGAGCTCATGGCGGGAAGTCAGAAAATGATGAGAGAGCATGCTATGGCGAGAGAGTGCCGACGCAGAAGCTCGGTCAGGGTCGGGAGAACGACTGACGTCGGCATCTCTCCTAGGCTTTCTTTTAGACGGATTTGCTCTCTCCACGACTGGGATTGCACGCCTTTCTGCCCATATCCGCCTCAAGAAAGGTATTACGAAGGTTTGATTAGTGAATTCATGGAACGAGAATGACATTAGTGACTTTTGCGATTCTGTATTGAAATCTGACATCTACGCACCATGTAGATAGCTCATTCTTGGCCGTTTTCGCAGTAACTACAGTACCTATGTGCGCCACCCAGCACTTGTAGCTGTGCACATTACCTCAGCTATTACATGCTAATCCTTTTCTAAGACTGCTTTTGACATACTGATTTTTTCCATGCGGGCAAGAGAGGACCCACCCGCGCACATGACCACATGACCATGAAACACAAACATGACCACATGACCAAACGCTGGACATTTTACGGATCTTTTTGTTTGCTCTGGAAACTATCGAAGCATCGCTCCGGACACCCACACACAGAAGATCCAGGTAGCATGGTCCCCCATGATGTGAGGGTTCGTGATAATCAGTTAACCTCTACCTTCTAAACTGCGTAGACAACTCAGAAACCCTAGAACAAATTGTTAACTATAATACTGTTCATGGGATGTCGAAAACCGACGGGCGCTCCGCGGAGTCACCGTCGCACACCGTCGCTTTGCCATAACTTCTTTAGAACTGCCCCAATCAAAGCGATTTGGTCACCATTCGATTTGTCTCGACGAGGTCTTTCCGAGCACCTACTGAGCGTCGGGGTAAACTTCCGTTTTCCTGGTTTCTCCCAACTAATCGATATATCGATCGATCTCTCGTAATGAATAGGATCAGCACTGGCGGAACCATGAGCAATGAACTAAAACTTAAGCTCGAATTCGATTTTTTTCACTAAATTGGGGCAAAACCTCACAAAATCAAGCATCAGGAAGCATAACTTGGCAAACTCCACGCTCTTCCGTAGACACTCAATTTTTTACGCACTTGCTGTTAGAGCGTGCTGTTCCAGCAGATCTAGCAAACTTGAGTTGGGAATAATTTTAGTCCCAAGAAAACTCTTTGTCTACTTCATCCTCTGCAAATTAGGATGCTGTAGGTCCACCTATCTCAATTTTATGCTGGTCCAAACTACAGACCTTCGTTGTGCTTTGTGGGAACCTCGATATTGAGGAAGCTACAGGTCGCTTGTGAGAAGAGCTACCAATCTCTTATGAGATACATAGAGCAAGCAATATGTGCAACTTCCAAAAATGCAATGGAGGTAGTTGTAACTGCTCTCATTTGGCGAAGAGGACTGTGCTAACTTTGCTGAAAATTTAGCCGCATTCCAATAACCGTCTGTACCAGCACTAGAAGAATCTTGGGACGACAGGTACCTATGTCCTCTGAGAGACTTTGTGAAGGGTGTCATCCTGTGCCAAAACCAGATGTTTTTGAGAGGTTCAATTTTTCAGCACTACTGAGTGCGACGAAGGGTCTCATAGGGCTCTGAGGGTGGAAGCATGCCGCATTTGTGGTGGCCCCCGGGTTCGATGCCTGCCCGAGGAAATCTCTTTGCAAAATGTTCGCTTTGATGAAGGAAGCACTTATTTCAGCGAACTCCTGAACATTTCGACCAGTAACGGATCTCCAACGCGAAAAATGGCACGATATCGAAAAGAAGCGTTTATAAGTGATTGGAATATGCACGAGTTCGCCCAAGTAAGGACTTCTTTCACTAAAGCAAATATTTTGCAAAAAGTTTTTCTTGGGCAGGCATCGAACCAGGGAACCACAAATGCGGCATGCCTCATGGCCCTGCGCGGCCCTTTGTCGCACCCAATAGTGCTGAAAAATTGAACCACTCAAAAACATCTGGTTTTGGCATAGGATGACACCCTCCACAAAGTCTCTCAATGTACATATGCACCTGTCGTCCCAAGATTCTTCTAGGGCTGGTACGGACGGTCATTGGAATGCGGCTAAATTTTTGGCAAAGTTAGCACAGCCCTCCTCGGCGAACGAGAACAGCAAAACTACCTCCATTGCATTATTCAGAAGTGCACATGGTATTTGTTCTAGGTTTTTATAAGAGCTTGGCAGCTCTTCCCACGATCAAATTGTAGCTCCCTCAACATCGAGGTTTCCACAAAGCACAACAAAAATCTGTAGTTTGGGCGAGCGTAACATCGGGATGTGTAGACCTAAAGCACCCGCATTTGTGGAGAGTGAAATTGACAAAGAGCTCTCTTGCATGTGAAATTCTTCTTTATTCAAGTCCGCTAGATCTGCTACAACAGCATGGACTAACAGCAACTGCGAAAAAAAATGAGTGTCTACGGAACAGCGAGGAGTTTGCCCAATTCTGCTTCTGATGCTTGATTTTTGAGAAGTTTTGCCTTAATTCAGTAGAAACTATCAAATTTGAGCGTGAGTTCCAGTTCATTGCGCATGTTTCCGCTACTGCTGATCAGATCCATTACGGCTATCGATCGATATATCGATTACTTGGAGGAAACCAGTTAGTGGAAAGTTCACGCCGATATTCAGTAGGTCATCGAAAAGATCGAGGCAAATCGAATGGCGACCGAACCACTTTGATAGGGGCAGTCCTAAGGAAGTTATGGCAAAGCGACCGTGAGCGAAGTGACTCCGCGCAGCGACCGTCGGTTTTCAACATCCCATGAGCAGTATAGTGGCTATCAGCAAACAAGTTCTTGATCACATCTGAAACTTGCTCGCCCCTGAGCTTGTTAACAACTCGTTTTCGCGTTGTCTAGCTGACAATTTGTAGACCATATGAACTTGTTGACAACTTGTTTCCGATTCACCCGTTTCCTCATCAGACATACCCCTTTCCTCGGCAGCTGATCAGGTTGGGGACATGATGTCATAGAATTCCATTAGCACGTCAGAATTCGCAGTCATTTGCAGAAGTTTCTTGATGAAGACCTGTTAGCGTTGCATTTACAGCGTGAAATCCCACATGACCACCGCAAATAGCAGCGACGCTGCAATGCGAGCGTCTCGCTTGTGACTAGGCTCTGTCAGGGATCCATCTTGGATATCCTTGACCATGCGAACCACGCGCATGAAGCACGTATGCTTCGAGTATAACTTGTTCCATAGGTGTGCATGTTTGACGCACACAAATATTTAATTGGATCAAAATATCGCCAGACCGCCTTGAGGCACCTAAAGCGTGCGTCTGAGCTGCGTGAAGGCTGCGACTAGGTCTATTCTTCATCATGTAGAAGCCCGCGCATCAAAGATCTAGTATAAATTGTCCTGCAGTGGAACATGGGAAAAGACAGCACAGCCCCGCCGGATGTCTCCCTTTGCAGGTGGCATGAAAGCTCAGCCCATAATCAGCTCAAATTTGACTTTCGAAGCCTTGAAATACAGGGATTCATACATGCCAATGTCCTCTTGTATTTCTTAAGAACCGTTTTTGGGTGGACCTTGGTGTTTCACATCGTCCGACGCAGCATATCTGTCAGTGTTTTGCCATTCATCTCACTGTTATGCTTGCTATAGTCTTATTTACGACGGATACGTGCGTGCGTCCGAGTTTGCTGCGCAAGCGTCATAGGATTAGATCTCACACCCACGGCAAGGATTCAGAAATGAACTCATGAGTTGTACGGATCCACTCCGATATCCGACGTTGTTACTTTTCTATTAGGTTTCACATTCGATGAATGAGATTGAGTCAACGTAGCACTGCCTACATTCCATTTCCCTCGCTAAGATTTAATCTTGAGTAGGAGTGCTTTATGTAGTAGTCCCTGTAGCATTTTCGTTACAAGTGTACTCTCCGTGAATTTGGGTTAGTTTCCTTTTCCAGGTGTAATTATCGTTTGGAAATCCGATATGGTTCGTACAACTACGGAAAAACTATGCACTTCCAATTACATGTTCTCTATCAAATATCCGGGTGGTTCTCGAGCAGAAATGTAATCTGTTATTCTGTAAAAACCGCCTTGCACAGGAATTGTCGTCCTTTCTTGACATTCAAGGGGTCATCTTCGATAGGAACCCTATGGCTTTGGTAGTTTAGAGTGATACAGAATTTATCATTTGAAGAGAGAACACCATCTTGATTCAATTACTCAAGTTGATCTATAGGATTTGGTGGTAGTTTGAGGGGAGAAAGGAGCAGAAACGTCATTTCCACTGAGAAGAGAACTTGTCATCCGGAATGTTTGTAAATACAGTTGGTTGTAAAGCTGAACTTCCGAAATATTTTGTTTAAAAAAAATGTCGGGAAAAACATGAATGACAGGGTTTATCATTATTCCCTCGGCATTTTTTGAATGTGCCGGAACTGCGTTTTTTCCTAGAATACACTCACCAATTTCTCGAAAAGAAGCCCACAAATGTAAATGTTTAGAATGGAAATTCCGAATTGCTTTCATAAATAATGCTAGCCTACGCTATTGCGGTTCGACGCCTTGTTTGGTCTGTGATCCCCTTATTGCAGTCAGTTAGAGCTCTGGAATGAAAAGGACACAAATACAGATGGACGTAAATGAACTTTCATGAAAAAAACATAGTTCAGGTACCGTATTTGTCCTCTGTATCGTTAGTTTCGCTGAGCAAACCATCATCAGTTCTGAATTCGTTGATTGCTATTCGAATGATTAGCCGATCTGAGATTTCCTACTGCACATTACCGGAGAAAAATTAACCTAACAAATGTCAGGTGAATAACTTTTCAGAGAGCAAAATCGGAATCGTGGCTAATTTTTCTATTTTCAATGGACTTCCAAATATCACGGTTCCATAATTGTAGCAGAGATTACCAGAAAAAGTCTTATTTGTATAGGGTATGTCCATTTTTTGCGTGCCGAGCCTGGTTGCATCATTGGAATTGTTCAGCGATGGCATTCATCATTGAGAGTAGAAGCAAACTTCTACCACGAGGTATGTGGCCTCAAGGTAGAGCTGGGGGTAAACATTGAAATGGCGTTCATGACGCTCTACCTCCAGTTTACCTCCGTTTGACTCTTCCATTAGATCTATTGGCGAATCTGATACTTTTCCTCTTTTTGTCGTGACAAGAAAAGCTTCCATAAGACGTTGGTGAGCATAGCCTGCTTCCTTGAAGTGCACGAAGTGTGAAAACACCGGGTCGCATTATGGAACGGGGTAAGCACCCATGGTAAGCTTTGCCTGTTAATCGTACATATACATACAAGCAAACTTTACCTCTAATTTACCTCTAACTTTACCCATGAGTGGAGGGTAAAATTTTTGATGAATGCCAAAAAGATGGTAAATTTTGTGGGCAATCGTGATTGCTGCGGGTAAACTCAATGATGAGTGTCACCCCTGGGTAAATGTGTTAACGCTCATGTTAGAGATGAGTAAATTCGGGAGATGTTATCACGTTTACCAAGGGTAATCTCGATGGTGCATGCGGCCTCTGATTCAAGATTCAATTCTGTAACCAAAGAAAAAAAAACTATTTTTTCTCCTGAGGAACATCAATTGCTTGAACAAGTCTGCAGCTGTGACAGTCGACCATCCGCACAGAATTCATAGTAATTCGCCGGTCAATTTCATCTGCAACTTTGTTCGATATTTTGCCGTTTACTTTGACGAGTTCCGAGAGGACGAGCTAATGCTCGCATCAGGAAGCTATTGGTGCATCGTGAGAACTAGTCCCAGGTTAGAAGAGCAGGAAGTTGTCGCAGGGATATGTGAAGACGGAGGTGCTATTGTTCATGGTAGGTCATAGGTAGGTATACAAAATAATCGATTGACCTCCCAAAATTCACATTTCGCATCAATATCTCTAACTGCGCTAGATGGCCTCCGTTTTTCTTTTTTTCTAACCTTTTAGTTGTTCTGTAAGATCAGACATTAGCACTAGACCCGGCACGAGACTAGACTTTAACACTAAGTCATGATTATCCGAAGACATTGACCAATTTTGTCCGAGCTCACGAAGAACACAGTTTTTCGAGCCCTCGGTTTCGTCCTCTAAAAACTAGTGGCTGTTTAACCAAGTGGGGTAAAGGAGGATGTTCGGAAATAAAAAGGAATGCAAGTATCATCACGATGAAGAGGTGATGGCTAGAAAAGCAGTCGGTTTGTTTCCTGCTCAGTTATCATAAATTTTGCCTTCAATAAGTAAGAGTATCCTCTCTCTTTCTCTCTTCTTCTCCCTATGACCAAGTGATGCACTTATTTATAATTCATTCCTAGTATTGTAATTTTCAGACCTGAGAAAATACAGTCGCGTCGGTAGAATGTGAAAATTTTCGCGGGATTCGCGGGATTTGCGGGATTTTTCCATAACACATTTCAGAGTGAAAATTCCTGAAAATGAGACAAAAGACTATATGATGCAGAACAGCATTCTGCATCTTATCACACCTTTGTCATGCCTCGGTTTTGCGGCTGTCACCAAATATTTCAAAAACTTCGTTAATTGCGTTGACCCCGCCCACTAATTAGGGTCAAATGCGGAAAACCGTGTAATTTTTTGCTCTCTATAAAGACAGTTTACATTTTGGAGAATTTTAAACATCTCCAATGCATTCAGTAGGTGATGGCAACAATCTCATATGAAATTTATTCAGTGAGTTGACAATTTTTTAATCCTCAAAAATTGCATATTTTCAATGTTACCTATCAAATTTTTACCTGATAGATCTAACGCAGAGCGTTCATTTCAACGTTACTACATTTAGGGGAGGGATACAATAAGCTGCATAGGTCAGAGTTCAGCTCACTTCTAGCACTGATACAGGAGCGAGCTGCAAAGTAAGCACCACGTTGAAATTTCTTTCAAGTTTTCACAGATGGACCAGCAAAAATTTCCGTTTTCAGACTCCTCATATGGCGATTTTGCAGCGATCAGAAGAACACTCTGTCCTGTAGCAGATGCACACATTTCCTTCCTTGGAAGAGGTGTGTTTGCTGAATACAGAAGGCCTAAAAATTGCCGAAAATTATATGCTTTCAGATTCAGTTGTCCAATTACAGTGTTTGTTCCTGTTTTGTTCCTCCAGAGTCGATCTTTTCCCACTAGTCATAATCGTAGCCACAGACTCTATCGTACTATGGTGTTTCCAGGTTACGACACTTTCCCAAAAGGAAAGTGTCGTTTCCGTCATCTTTGGTATTCAATGTGCATATGGAACCGTGTCTAGTATTGCCAATAACTTTTCCTTATCTCTGTTTGAAGCTAACAAAATGGCTGTTAAATTTGACGTAAATTCACAGGAGATTGTGTACCCAGTCATGTTTGCAGCTGTTTATTTCACCTTCAGAAGGAGATGAGCATGTGTTCAAATGAAATTCGAATGCTGCAGTGGCCCACGATTGTGAATGAAGAAGACGAAGAGTAGAAAATGTTTCTGCTGGGAGAAAATTGATTTCAAAGTCACAAAAAATCAATTTTTTGTGATTTTGTTTCTTGAGCTTTTCGAGTGGAAATTGAATCATTTAGGCTGCTAGTATAGATTAGAGTTCACTTACACCATTTCGAAGGTCAAATGTCCCTTGATCAAGTAGTTTGAGGTGTGAACATGGCCCGCCACCCCGCAGCATTCGCGAGGCAGGCGCGAAGGAACCTTGACACCTGGAATTGAGAAAAGGTCAGAATCGTTATGATAACCTGGAAACACCATAGTACGATAGAGTCTGTGGCTACGATTATGACTAGTGAGAAAAGATCGACTCTGGAGGAACAAAACACTGTAATTGGACAACTGAATCTGAAAGCATATAATTTTCGGCAATTTTTAGGCCTTCTGTATTCAGCAAACACACCTCTTCCAAGGAAGGAAATGTGTGCATCTGCTACAGGACAGAGTGTTCTTGTAATCGCTGCAAATTCGTCATATGAGGAGTCTGAAAACGGAAATTTTTGCTGGTCCATCTGTGAAAACTTGAAAGAAATTTCAACGTGGTGCTTACTTTGCAGCTCGCTCCTGTATCAGTGCTAGATGTGAGCTGAACTCTGACCTATGCAGCTTATTGTATCCCTCCCCTAAATGTAGTAACTTTGAAATGAACGCTCTGCGTTAGATCTATCACGTAAAAATTTGATAGGCAACATTGAAAATATGCAATTTTTGAGGATTAAAAAATTGTCAACTCACTGAATAAATTTCATATGAGATTGTTGCCATCACCTATTGAATGCATTGAAGATGTTTAAAATTCTCCAAAATGTAAACTGTCTTTGCAGAGAGCAAAAAATTACACGGTTTTCCGCATTTGACCCTAATTAGTGGGCGGGGTCAACGCAATTAACGAAGTTTTTGAAATATTTGGTGACAGCCGCAAAACCGAGGCATGACCAAGGTGTGATAAGATGCAGAATGCTGTTCTGCATCATATAGTCTTTTGTCTCATTTTCAGGAATTTTCACTCTGAAATGAGTTATGGAAAAATCCCGCAAATTCCGCGAATCCCGCGAAAATTTTCACATTCTACCGACGCGACTGTATAAGTGACAACATCCGCACTTGGTTTGGGAACTATACGTCAGCTTCTTTTGAGTTTTGTTGTTTTTTTTTTCGTTTTCTTTGCATGCATTATGCCCTGCTACTTTGCTTTCCTTTTTTTTTCTTTCTCTGATGTACACTTCATGTCACTGCTCTCTGCATGCTCCTACTGTAACTCCTAGTAACGGATTCAAGTAGATGTTCAACCTACTAGAAGAGAGTTGTTTTCACCTGTTATTTTTTATTTTAACGCCCTCTCATTATATTGCAACATCCGGAATTTCATTCACTCCGGGAACATCCATATGCATTCACGGTTCACGGTCGAGTAGCGTTTGCGTTTGTTTGTTTGATGAGCTCCCGGACAGACTAAACGTCGTGCTGCTCACCAGACCGACAAACTCACCGCTTGTCCGTGAATACATCAGAAGCCACCTGTCTAGTCTTCGACCTTTTTGTTTTATTTTTGCGGGAATTTTACATGCGCGGGAGGGGGGGGGGGGGAAACATGCTTTTTTCCAGTCGAGACATAACATTTTACGTGAATGAAAGATGAAAGCAGTAACAATGAAATTTTGTCTATAACGAACGTTTGCACTACAAGGTCATTTTGTTTCTGGAAAACGGGTTTAATGGTTTTGGGATTCACAATACTGCTCACAGAATTTCGAAAATCGACGGTCACTCCGCGGAGTCACCGTCGCTCACCTTCGCTTTGCCATAACTTTCCTAGAACTCCTCAATCAGAGCGATTTGGTCACCATTCGATTTGCGTCGAGGAGATATTTTGGTGACCTACTGAGTGTCTGCGTAAACTTTTCGTTTTCTGGTTTGGCCCAAGTAATCGATGCATCGATCAATAACGTTACGGATCGGATCAGCGGTAGCGGAAACATTCGCAATGAACTGGAACTCACGCTCAAATTTGATTAAAGGATAAAGGATAAAGTGGTCGGCGTTGATCTATCCCGTCACGAGGGATGCGCCACGCATTCGACTTCATCTGAACATCGTAGAGGCGTTGAATGCGTATGTGCCCTGTACAATGACTTGCGGGGGGCATCCGATGAACCAAGTCAGTGCTTCATCCTCCCAGACTCCTCTGGTACCAATTAACCGACCCCGGAGGGATGGACGGCTTGGTTGGCCGCGGGCGCGGGATCGAACCATCGACCGTGTGCGTGCGCAGCGAGCCTCTTACCACTGCGCCACACGCGCCCAAATTTGATTGTTTCCACTAAATTGAGACAAATCCTCTCATAACCGAGCATCAGGAAGCAGAGCAGAGCAAACTCCACGATGTTTCGTAGACATTCAATTTTTTACGCAGTTGCTGTTAGACAATGCTGTTGCAGCAGATCTAGCGGACTTGAGTAAAGAAGAACTTGAAGCCTAAGAGAACTCCTTATCTTTTCCACTATTTATAAGCCAGAGTGCTGTGGGCCCACTTATCCTGAAGTTATACTCGCCCAAAATACAGACCTTTGTTGTGATTTGTGGAAACCTCGAAGTTGAAGGAGCTACAGTTCGCTTTTGAGGAAAGCTGTGGAGCTCCTATAAAAAAACCTAGAACAAACACTATCTGTACTTCTATAAAATGCAGTACAGGTAGTTCTACCTGTCCTCATTTGTCGAGAAGGACTGTGCTAATTTTGCCGAAAATTTAGTCGTATTCCTTCCCAACCGTCTGTACCAGCCCTAGGAGAGGATACAAACAATAGGTGTTTATGTACTCTGAAAGATTCCGTGGAGAGTGACATTCTATGCTAAAACCAGAAGTTTTTGAGGGGTCCAATTTTTCCGCACTATTGAGTGCGACATAGCGCCGCGTAGGGCCCTGAGGGTGGGAGCATGCCGCATTTGTGGTGGCTCCCAGGTTCGATCCCTGCCCAGGAGAATCTTTTTGCAAAATGTTCGCTTTGATGGAAGAAGCCCTTATTTGAGCGAACTCTTAAATATTTCCACCACTTACAAACGCTTCCTTTCAAAATTGTGCCGTTTTTCGCGTTAGAGATCCGCTACTGATTGAAATGTTCGCGAATTCGCCCAAATAAGGGCTTCTTTCATCAGAGCGAACATTTTGCAAAAAGAATTCCTTGGGCAGGCATCGAACGTAGGAGCCACCACAAATGCGTCGTGACCCTCAGGGCCCTACGAGACGCTATGTCGCACTCACTAGTGCTGAAAAATTAAACCTCTCGAAAACCTTTGGTTTTGGTACAGGATGTCACCCTCCACGAATTCTTTCAGAGTACATAGGCACCTATTTTTCGAACGCTCTCCTAATGCTGGTACAGACGGTTATAAGAGTGCAGACAAATTTTTTGCAAAGTTGGAGCAGTCCTGCTCGACAAAGGAAGACAGCTAGAGCTACTTCTACTGTATTTCTTAGAAGTTCACTTAGTGCTTGTTCTAGGTTCTTCATAGGAGCTCTGCAGTTTTTCTCAAAAGCGTACTGTAGCTCCGTCAACATTAAGGTTTCTACAAAACACAGCAAAAGTCTGTATTTTGGGCAAGTATAACTTCGGCATTAGTGGACCCACAGCACCCGCACTTGCAGACAATGAAATAGGCAAAGGGTTCTTTCGGGACTAAAATTCTTCCATACTGAAGTCCTCTAGATCTGCTACAACAACATGGTCTATCATCAACTGCGTAAAAAATTGAATGCCTACGTAACATCGTGGAGTTTGCCCACTTCTGCATCCTGATGCTTTATTTTGAGAGTTTTCGCCTCAATTCTGTAGAAACAATTAAACTTGAGTTTAAGGTCCAGTTCATTGCATATGTTTCCGCTAGTGTTCATCCGTTACGATACGATCCATTACGCGCTATCGATCGATATATCGATTACTTGGAGGAAACCAGTCGACGGAAAGGTTGCCCAAAGATTTAGTAGGTCATTGAAAATATCTGCATGAGGCAAATCGAGGGGCGACCAAATCGCTTTGATTGGGGCAGTTCTAAGGAAGTTATGGCAACGGTGACAATGCGGAGCGACCGTCGGATTTCCACATCCCGTGAGCAGTATTGTAGTTAGAGGATTCTCTGGTAGTACATGCTTCTACCATTTTCTCCAAATTTTGTGCTCATCCCTTCTTAGAGCGGCAGTACAGGAACGAAGCATTTAAAATTGTGATTGACCAGACTTTTTTGACAAATGGCGCATAGCATAGATGTTAAAGTCTAGTGAAGCGGAGAATATCTTATTTTAAAATGTGGGATTCAACAATTGCATGTAACTGGATCGTTCTCGTTTTTCCCCTTAAGCGTAGTGTTGTGTGTGCTTTTATTGGATTAGAGACCAATTTCCTGTCGTTCTTCAGGAGCATCGAAATCATCGTTTTCCACAAACAACACCAATCACCAGTGTAGTCATATGTAGCTCCTTTTCTTGCCTACTAGCATTGCCAGGGACAGGGCAGCTTTGGAGTTCCATATCTATGGAAGGTTATAATGTTTGAAGCCGGTAAATTTGTAGCCCTCGGCAAATCATGAACGGAACTTCGTGCGAAAGTTGGTAAAATAAGCGATTTGCGACTGCATATATGTAGTCGAGAAGGTTAGAAGGATTAGATCATATTATTAGGGTTACGGGGTACAGAAAGAATAGGACAAATTTTTTAACAAAATTTGGAGGGGTGCAGTCTGGAATAGAAGGTACAACTGAATCGCCTCCGCCATGTCTCGGTCCTTTCATTGTCATTATTTTAGGCCGCCGTTAGCTTTCCGGCCGTGGTTAGAAATGCTTCGAATTGATAGGAGAACTCCCAAAACAACTCTCGGTTCGAAGGGGTGTTGCTCCCTTGAAAACTGCCAACAAAAGGCGTCTGGCTCTGGTTTTCAATAGTTCCTAGCAGGAACGAGTGGAAAATTTCTTAATTTATTTCCTTTTTCCTTTTTTCCTGTTCCTTTTTTATTTTTTTTTTATTTCCTTAATTCTGGCATCATATAAGCGCTCAACTCCTACTTCGATAATTGCGCACCACGAACGCACCTGAGCAGGGTAATGCGTCGAGTAGAATCCCTAGAAACACCACCTCCCAGCCGCTGCCATCCCCTCCCCCCTCGTTGCCGCTCAAGCGTTCCTCCTGACAGCAGCAGTTGCCGAAAGATGGCAGCAATCGAGGGAAGAATGGTAGCATCCGGGAAAAAATGCTGCTAGGGTTTTTACTCGACTTTACTTTTAATCATTACCCTGTTTGGGCTGCGTCCCTAGCGCACATTCACCAGAGTGGGTTCCTAGAAAATTGGCAATACCTGTGATTTACGAAGCCATGGCTGATGTTTTGTCCCTCCGAAATTTCTTATATTTCAAGTTCCTCACGACTCTCGATTTTCGACCTCCGCTCTTACGCAATACTTCCGCACGTCCCTGCTTCCGAGGACACCTCAGTCCCTTTCGTATCCAGCTTTTCTGAGGCAGAAACGTGGCTGTTGAACTCAATTTTGCCAACATGCTTCTGCAAAGTTGCACTTATCTGCGCTGCAAATCTCTTGGTTTTTTTAAGCTTCTTGAAGTGATTGTCAATTACAGATGGTGGAAATGAGCAGGAGCTTACTGAAATCGACGTAAACGTGATGAAAACTCTGCTGCTGACACTCATCCGTAAAACAGAACTATTAGGAGAATTCTCGATGAAGCTTTGTATTGGCTGCTCTGTCAGGTAGAATGAGATTATGATCAGATTATGGTCAAAATCTGATGTTTTGTAAAATGAAGTTAGGTCAGAAATTCAAAGTGAAATTTACATAATTTGAAGGAACTCAATGGATTTTCAAGAGAAACTCCGCGAGAATGTTGAATCATCGTGAACTGCTCACTGAAGTCTCTAAAATCCATAATTATGGTTAGATCACCTGCACATGCGTGCGATGGACTCGTTGCTGCGTAGCCGCAGGCGCTATGGCGGCAACCCTTTGAACCCTAACGCGCGTTTTCCTTGAAAATAGTTGTTGAGCTAGCGAGCAAGAATGCTAAGCTGAAAGTTCTCAAATCCATGCTCCTTCACAAGTTTTATCACTGCTGCCCTAATGAGCCCTTTTGAGCACTAAGTTTGTTGGTCAATGATTTGGCAACTGATGACGGTTTTAACGAGAAACAAATGTTAAAAATATTCCCACATCCGTGGTGAACTCTAGCTCTTTTGTACGTATTCAGTGCACAAATGCTGCTTTTGCAAATGACCTGACCGGATTGGGAAATGGACCATTTGCACCCGCTATAATTAGGGGCGGGGCTGCAGGCAGGATTAGGAGCGCTGGGATTGGTTCACTGCTAGCAGCTCGTTAATGAGGGGTAACGCCGCATAGCGACGAACGCGGTGAAGGCGCAGGATTTGGACGAGATGACATCGATGCCCGTTAGATTACTGGCTTTTTGTTCCGAACTTGTAAGAAAACGTTCATGAATTTTGTATGCTACCAAACCCCTTAGTAGAAGATCGTTTCGTGATGCTGATGATGCTTACGAGATGTTCCTGCAGAATTCAATATCAAATAGCCCGGTCAGGGTCTGTATTTATAGAAGCACAGAACGAGACCGTTCCAAAAGTTGCTTGGATGATAATATATAATAATTTATTACATGAGATTTTTTTTGCGTTTTTGCAGAACCTGGTTTTAACGCCCCCCCCCCCATTTATTTAACTACCCATTTTTGTCTTCACTACTAAAGTCATGATGTTTGTCAACAAACTTGATCAGTTAGCTGAATCTCTCTGCATGGGTCAGCCACATGGGACTGTTTTGTGGCATTGCTTCAGGGCACAACCACTTCGGCAGACAGTTAATTAACACCCAAAAAGGTGACCTTATCATGCTCAAATATGCAAACTATCGATATTATATCAAATTCACGACAACAATATGAATGGACAAGTTTTTTTTTGCTCTTTCTATCACAGGGAAGACGCTTGTAGAAAAGACGTTTAAATTTGTACGTTCCGTTAGGTGATCGTCCGGATTTGAATTGTAAAACCAAAACTTCACTAATTAGTTGGTTGCACTCTGTACTAGCCTTATACCTAAAACATAGTAGTACCACTCAATGCCAACCAACACAAAAATAAACCAATAAAAGTAGAACAAAAGTAAAAAAAATGGTAATGGAATTTAGTGTACGAATGTCATTCTTTTTCCTCCAAATAAGCTCTTATTAGGAGAATTCTCGATGGTTTATACCATACAGCAGAACATTTAATTGCTCAACTCTGGGTTCAACCCATTCATTAGAGAGAGGCGACTACTCGGGCAAGATTCGTCGCGCTGCCCACCCCCAGCGGTGGTGCGCACGCAGCGCATGCGCGCGCCTCCCCGCCTGCTAATTAGCGGTGGGTGCACGCTACCGACCGGATTCCTGACCTTTGAGCTCTTACGTACGCTCGGGAGCTTTATTTTCACCTCCCTCTTGCCCTTCACAAGAAGGAGAATTCTCAGAACGGTGATTCCTTGCTGTAACAAAGTAGTCGTTTCTAACTCAGGAAAATATTATCCATTCAGAAATGGCTTAATGAAATCTCCCGTAGCAATTGTAATGAATTTCCGTTAGAGCCGCCGTAAGCACGATGCGAAAACAACAAGCAGAAGCTACAGTGCGTTTCATAAGTATAGACGCACCCCAGAAAATGCTGGTACACAGTTGCACACAACCTCCCGGGGAAAACCACGAACACAGGTCGAATCAGCGTGCCCGAAAACCCTAGTTCCTGTGGTTCCACCTGAGACTAGGGAGAAAATTGAGCAGATTCAGTAGACAGGCCTCATAACTACCGTTTCATAAGTATAGACGCACTTTCAAAAATCAATTGTTTCACAACGGAAGCTGCCTTGTAACAGCAAATTAATAGTTGATAGGCCTTTATAACTTCGAAATAACTGAGGAACCGTGGGTTGGCTCAGATTTACCCATCCTTTCCGACAACTGACTGCCGAAACACTGCTAAGTAGAGATGACATATTTTTTGAGGTTTTTTATGTCACTAAATGATCGATTCTAGCCATCAATTCTATCCAGTAGGATGCCCCAGGGATCTTCCAGGTTGCTATTATCAGAAGATAATTTCTGCCGTCGGTTTGAGTTTCTTAAAGCATTTTTTCATCGAGCGACAGGCATGAGCCGGACTACTTTTTTGATGGAAAAATCGGTTTCTTCGTCTGTGAGCTGTGAGGAAATGGAGGAGTTGATCAAAAAAGGTGTTCAAAGGTTCAAGGAACGCGAATAAATGGGAATGGAAGCAATATCGAGGGAGCCGCCCTGGTAGAAACCGTCCCCTACCTTGGTACCGCTCACCTCCAAAGAGCTCCTTCTGAGAAGGACTGGCTCTTCTTGTACATTTTTTTCAGCAATGTGTTTTCACTTCCATGCGACCTAAATCGGGCTTTTCTTACCCAGAATAACTTTTTGGACATGGTACGGGCTCTCAAAAGGTCTAAAACAACGGACGAGTTTTTGGACGTGACGATCGCCATGTTCTCCT
>JARK01000015.1:126283-163259 GCA_000688135.1 Ancylostoma ceylanicum
TCCGCCATTGGTATATAGGTATGACGTGCTGTCACTGTCCCATTACTATGGCTTTGCCTCCACCTACACTCACGTTATAAGAATATCATTAATTCTCGTAACTCCTATTTTCTCGCCATAAAGCCAATGCAAAGGCAGCTAGAGGCGGGATTACGACTTCATCGCGAAAATGTGTTGGATTAGTATTACTAGCGGTTTCGTAAAACCGGAACTTATCTGAAAAGTTCGTTTATTCCATTCTTCAATCGATTTTGAACATTCCTGCATTTTCCCAACTTCGAAGAGCTTAGCGTTCCTTGGCTATTTCGTTCCCGAAGAATTAAGATGCAGATCGAGTTTCTATCATGTATAATGTAAATTCTATAGGAATTTGTCCTTAACGAGCTTGTCCAAGTACAAGGCCCCGCTACATCTGAGCAGAGAAATGTGGTTTTCTCTGAAAATTTTGTGAATCTTGAATCAGTCAGCATTTTTCCTGTGAACCTTTGAGTTCTTGAATCTATGCGCGTATTCCCTAGGCGAATTTCTTTTCATCTTTCGTTTTGATCGTATGCTTAGAAATTTTACTACCCTGAGACGAATTCTTTCTTCAAATAACTTTGTAAATGTTGTTTTTTAGAAGTACTGAAAATAGCTTCAGTTTACATGCATGGCAGCAACGTACATTTTTGGCATACTGGTTGAGTAAATCGTCGATAACTTTGGCCATTAATGTTCCCAAGTTTTTGCAGGGCCTTCCTACTCATACTAATGCACACTAAGGGCCGCGTGCCACGTTGAGGTTACCCAGTGGAACGTGTCAACACATCGCACATTTACCCATCATCAGCACGGACGTCAGCACTTTTGCCCTGGGCAATCTCAATGGTGCATTCAGGCCCAACACTTTACAATAGCGCCAGTCTTATTGGAACTAGATGATGTTAAATTTCACCAACACTGGTAGTTCTTTCAGTCTTCTTTCAGTTTTTTTAACAAATTGAACTGTATTCAGATTGCTGCAACCTGTGGCTCTGAATATAATGAATAGCGTCCTCGAACGCTGAGCGAGGCCGCATTCAACTGTCACAGACAGGCGGCCCACCCGGTCCGGCCTGCCTCCACTATTTTCTACCGACAAATTTGTGGACTGTACACGTCTGAATACAAACCCATTTGACTCACGACTAGATGGAAGCCTATCAGAGCCTCAGATTTTCCAGTTCCACATTTTCTTGGATGGTCTAGCAACTGCAAAACCCTAATTGTTCACCCTCTATGAAGCTCTTCCAGCCAACGGAACCCGCGCGTGGCCTGGGCCCGTATCCAGTGTACTTTATTCAGTCGGACAAACACGCTGTAGCAGATATGTTACAGTGGTCTCGAGAATGTGCAATCCAATGAAAACATACCCGTGGATATGCGAATCCACTCGTTTCACCGCAGGTTATCTTTAACCAGCCGATTCCCGCTCGATAACGATTCATGTTGTACTACATCTCCACTTCGCGTTGTTTCTCGTCAAGACACCGCACTCGCGCCGAGGAATGAACACTTGGATGGATAAGTTATATTGGATAGCAGAGTGGATAAAAATCTATGGAAATGGGTATATACCCGCTATTTTCCCTCCCACGGTCAAATATATTGGATACGGCTCCTGGACCGATTCGAATCCCAGGCAGGCAAAGTGCCATTGGTAAGGTTGCTAGGCTCGTTCCCCATTTGTCCATTCCGAGTGATGTTCCACTGCCCAACATGAAATGTTATTGC
This sequence comes from Ancylostoma ceylanicum, assembly GCA_000688135.1. Lineage (NCBI taxonomy): Eukaryota > Metazoa > Nematoda > Chromadorea > Rhabditida > Ancylostomatidae > Ancylostoma > Ancylostoma ceylanicum. The sequence continues at coordinate 128,036 of JARK01000015.1, forward strand.
TGCAACAACAGCGCGTAACCCATTGTTAGACCTATGTTCAGGATCTAATTACGTTTAGGTATATTCGATCGAATATTTGAACGGAAGAAGAAGGGAGAGGCGCGCATCCCCAAAGCAGAGTCAGGAAGGGATGTTGAGCTTTCTCTCTTTCAAATATTTCGAAGTTTGGATGCGATTCTAATCTAATAAATGAATTATATAAATTAGTAGCTTTCTGACTTGACACACTGATCTCATTTTATGGATGAATGTTGAATTTCCCAGGAACACAAATGTAATAGAATAAAATAAATACAAATAGTGTTGCGTGAGGTAGTGATGGGTTTGCTACGAAATAATTAAATGAACATAACAAAATCCACAAAAAACGCCTTTTTCCAACATCTGGGTGGAAACCCGGCGAAAATCACTGTAGCGGGGATTTCCTTAGGAATATTTGGTAGCACGGCAAAAGAGATCAAGTACTTGATCTTACTTTCATTACTTATAAATAAACGAACATAATCGCTATAAACTGAGGAAATATCCTCAAACGGCAATGAACGGCTGAGCATTACAGTTTTTTTCTGCCGAAAATGAAATGTGAGAGAAGAATATGTCATTCTTTCACGCAAACTACAGTTGCACCCGCAAAATCTGAAAATTTTCGTGGAATTCGCGTTGCTCGCTGGATTTGCGGGATTTTCGCACAGCCTCTTTGAGAGTGAATGATTTTGAAAAAAAGAATGCACCGTGAGAAAGAGCAATGCTCTTCACACGCCTGTACATAATCGCCCTTGATTTTGAGCGGCTGTCACCAGATATTTCAGTGAATCCGTAATTGCCTTGACTTCGACTATTAATTGGAGTCAAGCGCATTAGCTAGTGTGACCACTGACTCCACAATGCGATTGCGAACAACTTGATTTGAAGACCATCCAAAAAATCTGCAACTTTTTTCTCAAGAATTACATTTTCCCGAAAATTGGTTGGATTTTCCACCTGTCAGAACAGGTCCTGAGAGCTCAGGAGATGCTGTGGGCATGTTGAGGACCAAGTTATTAGCGGAGGTGACATAGTGCTAGACACTGTTGAACGATAACGTCAAAAACTCGCTGAAAAGTTAGCGAAATGATAAAAAAAACAGTCGAATTAAGCGCTCATACCCGACAACGTTTTACGTAGACAAGGTCGTTGGTTCGTGAGTGGATGGCGCGAGTAGATCACACGTATGCACGTAGCCTAGTGGTAGGAGTGTCTGCTCACCCTTGTGGTGGTGGAGGGTTCGAATCCCGCCCGGTTCAACGCTTTTGCAAACACTATGCTTCCTACCCCCACGGCCGCGAGACTTATCTAACAAACACTCGCACAAAAAGTAGCCCGGATGGCTCAGTGGTTAGAGCGGCGGGTTGCAAGCCGTCCCTATCGCTGGTTCCACTCTGTTGGAGATCCAAAGCTAAGCGCAGGTTCTGCTCTGCAGTTGCTGCAGTGTTGGGGGTTCACTGCACGACGTCCCCCGTGATCTCCTTCGGGTAGTCCAGGAAGGCTTCCGGCAACGTTTTCATAAACTTCTTCGATGTGCAAAAAAGTTGGTTTGTGGGTGAATCGAGTGAAGTGCTGCGCTTTTCTTTTTCAAGATCATTCATTCCCAAAGAGGCTGTGTGAAAATTCCCTATATCCCGCGAGCAAAGCGAATTGCGCGAAAATTTTCAGATTCCACGGCTGCGACCGTCATGAGCCTCATAGCGAGAGGACGTATTTTCACCACTATGCTGCGTGAATATCTTAGTGTGCCTAGTATGAGTTTCCGTGCACGGACCGCCTCACCGCTCGTAGAAGAAAATGTGAATACTCGTTGTCGTCTTGAAATGGCCAGAACCCTGCTTCGGAAAAAAAATCATATGTATTAGGTTGTTGCAAAATCGATGTCGGATTTTTGAACCACGAACTTTGGAGTGATGTTTTGGAAGAGAAATTTTGCTTCCACCATACATTTTGTACTTGTTTCAAAGCCCATTTCTTTCTCTTTCTGCCTATTCATTTTTGTTCAGATCTGCCCACTTTTGTTGTGGTTTTCGGGCTTGGATCAAAATGTACTCGTCCGCAAAATTCGTCCCAAACTGTTTTGTGGACTCGAACTCCATTGCAAGAGAGTGGCTTGGACATGAAATACTGCCAACCTATGCAGGAGGGAATGCTCAACAAAGTGGTAGCCCAGCGTTGGCCCAAGTCACTTGGTATTGAAGACACGTGACTCGGAGTTATGGACTAAAATTCGATGACGTCAACGCCGCTTTGAAATCACTGTTGCAAGCTATCACCAGGAGACCTGTTCAGTATCTCGAAGGTGACCTTGAGTTTCATTATTCCATTATTTCTGGGGCCACCGGAGAAACGAGCATGATGGAAAAACTGAAGAAGTGGATCCAGTTCGATTATCCTCCACTATTTCACAGTGGCTCAAGACCATACTTTTCACTCCAGACGCTCTGGAAGTAGATGCAGCCGTAGACCGAGACTCCCCCTTATAAGCCTCACTCAGGGGACCGTTCCCTTACAGATGACCACAAATAGAAGCGGTGGGACCTACCCCTGAGAGAAAGAATAAGCCGCAAAAATACGCTAGCTCAAAACGATCTCGCCGCTTTTCTTGGGTCCGAATAGCTTGGCTTCAGGCCTAGTGGAACGAAAACTCAGCGGAAAAATGGCGAAGATGTGCTGATTTAAATGAGTACTAAAGCGACAGAAAAGATTAAGTTTTTGCCGAGTTACGACAATTCAAAGTCCAACTGTCAAAATCCGACATCGATTTTGCAACAACCTAATACATGTCGAATTTGCTCCGCAGAGCGCAAACACATTGAGTAATTAATCGTTATTTTGTTAAGGAGAAAATGGCAAAACCACTGCTCGTGTTTTTCGAAGCGACGTCATAATTCAACATCTATTCACGCAAAGGTCGCTAACGTTCGCTCTCGAGTTGTCAATTACTGTTTTCAACACTGCATTAGAAACCGTGCCGAGCTACTGTTCTCAAAACCGCTCCGAGTTCATCTTCAGGAACTCTCTTTCTGGCCTTCTACTGTTGCGACCCTTCATAGGTTGCAATTCGGCATGAGCTGCTGAAACGTTGGCACTTTTTTCAGTACATACAACCGTTTCGCTCCAAAGCTGCACCTCTCCAATAGTTGAGAACTGGACTTGTTGTTTTGGTGGAGTGGCGAATATGCTTGGGCTTATACTTAGGCTTGACTTAGGCTTAGGCTTAAGCTTAGGCTTAGGCTTAGGCTTGGCTTAGGCTTAGGCTTACGCTCAGACTTAGGCTTATATTTAGGCTCATGCCTGGGCTTCGCCTAGAAACACATCTTCCTTCCCTCCATCGGATAACATTGTAGATGAGTCTCACAGCCAGTTCTCACCTGATTGGATGCTAAAAGAGAAACAGAAGAATTTTCAGTGGGTAAGAACTTGACCCTTTGTTCTGATGGAGTGGCGAATATGATTGGGCTTAGGCTTACGCTTAGGCATAGGCTTGGGCTTGGCTCAGGCTCAGGCTTAGGTTTAGGCTTATGCCTAGAAACACATTTTCCTTTCCTCCAACCGATAACATTAAAGATGAGTCTCATAGCCAGTTTTCACCTGATTTGCTGTAGAAAGAAGGATGGAGAACAATCTCTTTTGTATATTTTTATCAAAACTGGATTTTTGAAAAAGAATTCACGAAAAATGAACGAAATCCGTTTGGAATTTTCCACCCAACTGGATTTAGGCTTAGGCTTAGGCTTGAGGGAGCTATTTGCTGCAGAAAGAAGAGTGGAGAACAATCTTTTTTCTGTGTATTTTTATCAAAACTGAATTTTTGAAAAAGAACTTACGAAAAATGAATGAAATCCGTTCATAATTTTCCACCCAACTGAATTTAGGCTTAGGCTTAGGCTTAGGCTTGAGGGAGCTATTTGCTGTTGAAAGAAGAGTGGAGAACAATCTTTTTTCTGTGTATTTTTATCAAAACTGAATTTTTGAAAAAGAACTTACGAAAAATGAATGAAATCCGTTTGAAATTTTCCACTCAACTGAATTTAGGCTTAGGCTTAGGCTTAGGCTTGAGGGAGCTATTTGCTGTAGAAAGAAGGATGGAGAACAATCTCTTTTGTATATTTTATCAAAACTGGATTTTTGAAAAAGAATTCACGAAAAATGAGCGAAATCCGTTTGGAATTTTCCACCCAACTGGATTTAGGCTTAGGCTTAGGCTTAGGCATGAGGGAGCTATTTGCTGCAGAAAGAAGTGTGGAACACAGTCTTTTTTCTGTGTATTTCTATCAAACCTGAATTTTTGAAAAAGAACTTACGAAAAATGAACGAAATCCGTTCATAATTTTCCACCCAACTGAATTTAGGCTTAGGCTTAGGCTTAGGCTTAGGCTTGAGGGAGCTATTTGCTGTAGAAAGAAGGATGGAGAACAATCTCTTTTGTATATTTTTATCAAAACTGGATTTTTGAAAAAGAATTCACGAAAAATGAGCGAAATCCGTTTGGAATTTCCCACCCAACTGGATTTAGGCTTAGGCTTAGGCTTGAGGGAGCTATTTGCTGCAGAAAGAAGTGTGGAACACAGTCTTTTTTCTGTGTATTTTTATCAAAATTGAATTTTTGAAAAAGAACTTACGAAAAATGAACGAAATCCGTTCATAATTTTCCACCCAACTGAATTTAGGCTTAGGCTTAGGCTTGAAGAAGCTATTTGCTGCAGAAAGAAGAGTGGAACACAGTCTTTTTCTGTGTATTTCTATCAAAACTGAATTTTTGAAAAAGAACTTACGAAAAATGAACGAAATCCGTTCATAATTTTCCACCCAACTGAATTTAGGCTTGGGCTTAGGCTTAGGCTTAGGCTTAGGCTTGAGGGAGCTATTTGCTGTAGAAAGAAGGATGGAGAACAATCTCTTTTGTATATTTTTATCAAAACTGGATTTTTGAAAAAGAATTCACGAAAAATGAGCGAAATCCGTTTGGAATTTCCCACCCAACTGGATNTGCTTAGGCTTAGGCTTAGGCTTACGCTTGAGGGAGCTATTTGCTGCAGAAAGAAGAGTGGAACACAGTCTTTTTTCTGTGTATTTCTATCAAATTTGAATTTTTGAAAAAGAACTTACGAAAAATGAACGAAATCCGTTCATAATTTTCCACCCAACTGAATTTAGGCTTAGGCTTAGGCTTAGGCTTAGGCTTGAGGGAGCTATTTGCTGTAGAAAGAAGAGTGGAGAACAATCTTTTTTCTGTGTATTTCTATCAAACCTGAATTTTTGGAAAAGAACTTACGAAAAATGAACGAAATCCGTTCATAATTTTCCACCCAACTGAATTTAGGCTTAGGCTTAGGCTTAGGCTTAGGCTTGAGGGAGCTATTTGCTGTAGGAAGAAGAATGGAGAATAATCTTTTTTCTGTGTATTTTTATCAAAATTGAATTTTTGAAAAAGAACTTACGAAAAATGAATGAAATCCGTTTGAAATTTTCCACTCAACTGAATTTAGGCTTAGGCTTAGGCTTAGGCTTAGGCTTAGGCTTGAGGGAGCTATTTGCTGCAGAAAGAAGAGTGGAACACAGTCTTTTTTCTGTGTATTTCTATCAAATTTGAATTTTTGAAAAAGAACTTACGAAAAATGAATGAAATCCGTTTGAAATTTTCCACTCAACTGAATTTAGGCTTAGGCTTAGGCTTAGGCTTGAGGGAGCTATTTGCTGTAGAAAGAAGGATGGAGAACAATCTCTTTTGTATATTTTTATCAAAACTGGATTTTTGAAAAAGAACTTACGAAAAATGAATGAAATCCGTTTGAAATTTTCCACTCAACTGAATTTAGGCTTAGGCTTAGGCTTAGGCTTAGGCTTGAGGGAGCTATTTGCTGCAGAAAGAAGAGTGGAACACAGTCTTTTTTCTGTGTATTTCTATCAAACCTGAATTTTTGGAAAAGAACTTACGAAAAATGAACGAAATCCGTTCATAATTTTCCACCCAACTGAATTTAGGCTTAGGCTTAGGCTTAGGCTTAGGCTTGAGGGAGCTATTTGCTGTAGAAAGAAGAATGGAGAATAATCTTTTTTCTGTGTATTTTTATCAAAATTGAATTTTTGAAAAAGAACTTACGAAAAATGAATGAAATCCGTTTGAAATTTTCCACTCAACTGAATTTAGGCTTAGGCTTAGGCTTAGGCTTAGGCTTGAGGGAGCTATTTGCTGCAGAAAGAAGAGTGGAACACAGTCTTTTTTCTGTGTATTTCTATCAAAACTGAATTTTTGAAAAAGAACTTACGAAAAATGAACGAAATCCGTTCATAATTTTCCACCCAACTGAATTTAGGCTTAGGCTTAGGCTTAGGCTTAGGCTTGAGGGAGCTATTTGCTGTAGAAAGAAGAGTGGAGAACAATCTTTTTTCTGTGTATTTTTATCAAAACTGAATTTTTGAAAAAGAACTTACGAAAAATGAATGAAATCCGTTTGAAATTTTCCACTCAACTGAATTTAGGCTTAGGCTTAGGCTTAGGCTTGAGGGAGCTATTTGCTGTAGGAAGAAGAATGGAGAATAATCTTTTTTCTGTGTATTTCTATCAAAACTGAATTTTTGAAAAAGAACTTACGAAAAATGAACGAAATCCGTTCATAATTTTCCACCCAACTGAATTTAGGCTTAGGCTTAGGCTTAGGCTTGAGGGAGCTATTTGCTGTAGAAAGAAGAGTGGAGAACAATCTTTTTTCTGTGTATTTTTATCAAAACTGAATTTTTGAAAAAGAACTTACGAAAAATGAATGAAATCCGTTTGAAATTTTCCACTCAACTGAATTTAGGCTTAGGCTTAGGCTTAGGCTTGAGGGAGCTATTTGCTGTAGAAAGAAGAGTGGAGAACAATCTTTTTTCTGTGTATTTTTATCAAAACTGGATTTTTGAAAAAGAATTCACGAAAAATGAGCGAAATCCGTTTGAAATTTTCCACCCAACTGAATTTAGGCTTAGGCTAAGGGTTAAGCCTGGGCTTCGCCTAGGAACACATTTTCCTTTCCTCCATCGGATGATATTGTGGATGAGTTTCCAGTTTTCACCTGATTCGGTCTCGAGGATTTTGAATGCATGTGATCTGAAAACTAGATTAAATATGCTACAAAATTCTGTGAAAGTTCATAAATGGACCTGGATATGAGCTGACTGTGACTCTTGGATAGTGCGCTTCCTTTTCTCACCCGAGCAACTTTCGAAACAACACTGCTTTCTCTACCTATTAACACAGTTTATTGTGGATCTTGCATAGTCATCGCGTAATCGTCATCGAGAATACTAGGCAATAAAAGTACGAGAAGGAATCCGATGGTGGATGAAACTATCACCGGGACCAGTGGTGGTCGATGGAACCACAAGGAGAAGATCCCGCCCACTCTCCGGAGATTTATTTATTTAATATACGCCCAAGTGAGGCGTACTACACACATCTAATTAACTCACAGAAGACTAATTCCACAGAAGAAAATACAGGCAAAAAAATCAATAGAAAGAAAAACCACAAGAGCTCATTGAACCACGGGGAGAAGCAATTAAAATTCATAATTCATTAATTCTAATGCGACCAGTCCTAAATTCTCCCGTCAGGCCTGAAAGGCGCCGCCACGGATACGGTGTACCTGAAATATCAGTGCTTGTATTCATGAACATATCCGGAAAGGTTGTGGCTTACCCGCCCTTCTAAAATGGAGGCGTTCCTAAGGTAGCAATGGGTATACCATGCTGAAATGACTCCTATCAGTCGGCACTAACAGGTGGTAATGGAGATAGCAAGAAATACCACATTTTGATGTTGAAACTCGTCCATACTATATGGACGGGAAGCTCATAACCCTCCCAGGAGCGTTCATGAATACGGGCACAGCACAGATTCTTTTACTTGTATTCTTAAACGAAATCGGGAAATATCTCAGAGGAAAATAAAGGAGATCTGCCCGAAAGAACACGTAATCTGCTCGAATTTTTCACCCGAGATCTTCCTGCAAACATGTCGCCCATGAACATCGGATTCACTAGTTTTGATGCTAAAACCGAAAGATTTTCAGTGGCTAAGAACTTGACCCTTTGTTCTGATGGAGTAGCGAATAGGCTTAGGCATTGGCTTAGGCTTCGCCTAGAAACACATTTTTCTTTACACCGTCGGCTAGTATTGGAGAAAAGTCAGCCGCTGAGATCTAGCTTGGATTGTATCCCACATACCAGGTTTGAGTATAAAATGTACATTTCCACATTACACATTTACATTTCACAAATATGCGAGTCATTTGCACAGTGTTTGCTCAGATACTTTATAATGTGTAATATAACATAGTGTTTGCTCAATTACTTCTCCAGCAGGAACTTATGCTTTGTCAAGTGCTTTGTCAAGTGTTATTCGACTTTCTTGTCCTCTTTCCTTTCTTTTTCTTCACCTAAGCCTAATAAAAAAAGGTTAGGGGAAGTGCTCATCTGAAGGTGCCCTCCGCTTCGGCACTTCGCCCTGAAACACATTTTCTATGGAAAATGTTGCAGACCCATTGTATTCACGGAGCTTTTCACATCAAACCCACTGTTTCGTATGACGAGCGCTTTCATACATTTTTGCTCCTAAGGCATGCATCTCAATTTATTAACACTGTATCCGCGTCAAACACTGTAATACATTTATAATGTGGTATTTATACTTGTTTTGTTGTTGTGCTGTGTTACTTCCCTGTTTGAGCAGAAGAATTAGAAATGTGCATAAATTTTACCCTTTAATTGCTTTGAAGATGATCGAGAGAGAAATGCGTATGGGACTAAGAAATATCCTACGAACTGTTTTCACAGCGAGTTTGAAATTGAAAGGTGCACCGACAAAGGCAATAATTGTTTCTGCTAATTCTAGAGAATGACCGCGCATTTTTCGTTACTCCCTCTCTTAGAACACAGGAAATTCCCTTGAACGATGATAACATTGGACGGTAGCCAAGCAGGAAATTTAAAAGGTGAACATCGGAAAAAATAAGAATATGGCACATCTTCCTTTTAAATTAAAACTTTTCGTAAATACAGTGAAAATCCAACATACTGCTACAGAAATTTCCTGTCATTTATAGTACATGCATTAATTGCAGATAGCTCGTCTTACAGTTGCAGGATCCCTTGATTTTCGCATTATGCGCAACGATTTGCTGAGCAAAACTCGCTTAGAATCAATAAAATCAGTGAATCAACTATGGTAGCGCAAAACTGTTACCAGGTTCGCGCTCGGCATGTTGGTTAACTCCAGCCGGAACTCTTCCATCCAGATTGAAGCGAAACTGTGAAATGGTGATGAAATCGGTCAACAAATCGGTATCAGAATTTAAAGTTTCCCGCGAAAACTATTCTAGAACCTCTACCAGAAAATGTACTATGCTTGTGGGTTCCAACTAGTGATGTGTTCGCAACATTTGAACATTGCGTTCAAGCGCGTCACCCGGATTTTCGACGTTCTCTGGTATAGAGTCTGTTGATCGGTGTCGGAGATGAGCGCAAATCCGACTTCCGACATTCAAAACTTCCGATACTCCGGCGTCTTTCGAGCTTCCGGAAATCTGCGAAAAAAAGCCGGAAGTTTTTGGAACTTCAGACATTGAACAATTTGCATTGATGAAAAAGCCATTACGCGAGCTGATCCGTAAATACAGTCGCAGCCGTAGAATCTGAAATTTTACGCGGAATTCGCGTTGCACGGGGGATTGCGGGATTTTCACACAGCCTCCTTGAGAGTGAGTGATTTTGAAAAAGCGTGCACCATGAGACTCAGAGCAATGCTCTTCACAATCTTTCGGCCACAACTTAGACCCGTCCTCCTCGGTTCCATAACGACAACCAACTGCTCTATCCACTAACTATAATATTAGGTTGTTGCGAAAATAATTGCCGTTTCACGGTATGCTTGAAAAAAATTTTTCTTGCCCAATTCAACAACTTCAAGCCAATTTGTGCCAGCTCCTGGTAGAGTTTGTTCTGCTCTTTCAGATGCTTCTTCAATAATCTCGCTAGCTCTTCCCTGGACTTTTTATAGGGTCGCGAAAAATGGTGAGCCGACGCGATTTTCGAGTGATCATGTTGTACGAGTTCAAACTCAGCCATTCTGCAACGGAAGCAGCCCCCAATATAGAGACGAATTCATTTCTTGGGTCCTCTGTTCATGACCTTCGCTCTCCCCTCATCTTCGTATGGGACATCACAGGCACAAAGCGAAAAGCGAACGAACGACGGAATTTTGCTCGTATTCCATGCGATATTTTTGCACCGCTAGTAAGACAGAGCTTAGATGTGGCTTTTGATTCCCTTGTGGCGCTTCATGTAAGCCTTTAATCCTCACGGTTTCAGCAGATTTCTCTATAGAAGTCTCGACAATGAATTTGGTACGAATCACCGCCTGCAGATAACGGAAATCATTATCAAATCACGTGGATTCGTTCTTAATATCGGTGCGAAGTACAAACAAATTGACATTCTTCACACACGCGCTAGCTAGAATCCTTCCTCGCCGTTATTTACGACTTTGTTACGAATTTTTGGGTTGTTTTTCGTAAATCGTAAATCGTAAAAAATTCGCCAAAAATGCCCGTAAATCGTAATTCGTAAATCGTAAATCGTAATTACGCACATCCCTGGTGTGGACGCTTAGTCACGCCTTCCTTGATGGTCCAGTAAGGTGGCCGGGAACGTCTCCATAAAACAGATTAGTTGCTGACTTACTTCAGCACAGTTCGACTGTTTTTTTTTCATTTCGCTAACTCCTTACCAAGCTTTTGATGTTATTGTTCAGCTATGTCAAGCAGTACGTCACGTCCGTTAATAACTTGGTTCTCAACATGCCGACAGCATCGCTTGAGCTCTCAGGACCTCTTCTGAATTTTGGGGACAATGCAGTCTTTGAGAGAGAATAGGCTTTTTAAATGGTCTTCACATCTGATTGTTCGCAATCGCATTGTGAAGTCAGTGGTCACAATGGAAAATATTCCCAGATGCTTTCTCTCGCTCAAAGTTCAAAATAACTCATTCTCAAAAAAGTCATGTGAAAATGCCTCAAATCCCGCGAGCAACGCGAGTTCCGCGAAAATTTGTCAGATTCTGCAGCTGCTACTGTATTTCGACTAGTAACAGATCCCTAGCACGGAAAACGGTATAGCGGCCTGTAACTGAGTGAAGTATTCACAAGTTTGCCAGATAAGGACTTCTTTCATCAAATCAATCATTTTGTAGTCCCAACATTCTCCTTGAGCTGATACAGGCGGTTGCAGGAATGCGGTCTCTGCAAGATTAGTACAGTCCTACTCTACAAGTAAGGGAAGCTAGAACCACATTCACTGCATTTTTTTGGAAGTGCACATAGTGCTTGTTACAAGTCTTTCTGGGGAGATCGGTAGCTCCTCGCATTAGCGACCTGTTGCTCCCTCGAGATCGAGGTTTGAGGTCTTTTTTTTTCGGAAGACGTCATCGGAGAAGACCGGATAGTGGCCAACTCATACTGATTTCTGAAGTTCTGAGGAGGCTGTGGCAAAGCGACGGCAACTCCGCCCGCGGAACAGCAGTCGGTTTTCGACATTCCATAAGCAGTAGTGTATAATCCACGTGCCAATAAAGCTGAGGCATGCAATTCAGAAATTTGGGAGGCGAGAGATGGTGATTACTACAACTTTTTTTGCTGGTTTAAGGAATAGCTTTTAGGTCTATGTACCTACAGGTCTGCTAACCAACTAACCAGTTATCTTTCACCGTTGGGTTTTATAAGGATTTCATCTTCGAAACTTCTTTTTGCTACAAACATAAACAACATCCAGTGTTAACACATATGTAACTGCTTATTTGTCGTACTATTCAAAAAAGTCCTACATTTTTACATTTTGAGGTGCTACTTATGACATCTGAAATGAAGATTTTTGAAAGGACTTCCTATTTTCCACGTGAGTGATTCTCGGGTTTGTGATTGGAGCTTAGGCTTGCATTTGCGGTGGCTACGCAATACTGCAGGTTTCCTCGTTATATATATAGCTGTTAGCGGGACAATGAGTTCTTCATGACTGGCTAGAACCTTGTTATCTGGAGAGCAAAGATAAATTGATTGACAAAGATTTTTTGGAGATCTATGTAATGAAGCTTGTCCCACAGCGCATTTTATTACGTTATTTCCAACAATGATTATCTTTAATTCTTCGGTTCCAAGTTTAGGATGCTAATAAAAGGACAATAACTGTTGTTCCTTTCTTGACCTACGCAGACGACGTGTTTGATTACCTTTATTACCGTTTTTATTCCAATTGCTTAGGATTAAAAAGTTTTGGTCGACAATTACAGCAATGTGATGATCTCTCGCTGAAATATCCCCGCAAATTGTCCCGGAATTCGTGGATATTTTGCTCTTGGAGATCACGTATTCTCTGAGCAATAGCCTCTCGGCGCGCCAATGTGAGCGATGACGTGAAATATCACGGTAATTACCTACAAACCGTCTCACGGAGGTACAACAACAGTGAACTCCAAATGGCCGCAGACAAGGGGCGGTATCCCAGCGCGGGCACTCTGGTTGTCTGCTGCACCGAGACAGCAGGGTTGCTGGGCAGAGACACGGAGAAAAACCGATACGTCGTGGTATACCGCTGCCTCGAGATGTGTAGCAGACATTTAGAGCGCCCGCGCCGCGGTCCCGCCCCTTTCCTACGACCGTTTGGAGTTCACTGTAATTGTGATCTACATATAACAATATGAAGCGCTGCAAATTTGACCCACAGCCAGGAGTATCCATCTCGAATCCTCGATTTTCATTAAAAGAGATAAATTCCTTGGTGCATCGTTGAGATTACCCAGGGTGAACGCGTTGACGCTCATTTTAAACTTGCGAAGTGTTGAAACGTTTATTCTGAGTAGTCTCAATGTTGCATGCATGCAGTTCCTTCTTAGAACCTCAAGAGCAAGTTGTGGCCCAGCTTTGCCCAAAAACAACTTCTAAACAAGCTTTGGACTAGTAAATCATTGTCGAAAAGTTTGACGTCATCGTGCCACCCAAAAGCAAATTGCTGACGAGCTTTTCTCCCAACAACTTGCCAACAAGGAAGAGAAAAACAAGTTGTCGACAAGCTTTTGGGAAAGAAAGTTTCAGATGCGATCAAGAACTTGCTCCCCGAATGCTTGTCGACCAGTTGTTTTTTGGGGTTCTGAATTGTCACGTTTCTCACATGCAAGTACGCAGCGTTGATTGTGTTCCTGTAGAACTCTGGTGTTTCCGCCCATCACGGCAATTATCCCCTTTGGGTTTACTCCCAAAATCACCTAATGTTCCGTGGAACTATGGTATTTTCCCTATTTTACGCTAGTTCTCGGAATTAGCTATGGGATTGAGGAACTTGAACGTATTTGTCGATCTCTGAGTTATGCACCTTTCGCCCCGCCTATTCCCCGGTTCGTTTGTCCATTCCATCTGTGTCTGCCCAGATTAGTTCACGCATTTTCTAGCCGAAATTTCAGCCAATGGTTGCCCTTAGCAGATCAGGAAGGATTCGAAACTAGAAGTGATGTTGGGCACAGTCGCAAGTTCTATACCAATTCTCGCTTACTTGATAGGGACTCTAAATTTAGTATTAGGTTGTAGGGAAAGTTCTCGCGGTTTTTAAAATTTTGCTTTTTTTAACACCACGCTGCCTTGCAGCGACCTATCTTTTGCATATATGAGGAGGTCAGGTATATGCAAGTTTATTAGTATCATTCACTGTAAACTCCTGCACAAGCCCGGCCAGGAAGATCAATTTTTCGAAACAGTACATTTGCGGCCTTTTAGTATAGGGCTTCAAATCTGGTGAATTAGCAACCGTATCCAGTCGCCGTATTAACACTGTATTTGGGGATGGTGATATGAACGAACGCCCTGCACAGGATTGGTCCCGTCGCTTTCGTGCTGGCGACTTCGACCTCAATGTTTCCTCATGGTCGGGACGCGCATCCGTAGTCGACAACGGTCGATTGCGGCAGCTGGTAGATTCAGATCCAAGGCAAACTATGAGTGGAAGGACACAAGTCTTGGGTGTTCACTTTACCACCATCGCCGATTATCTGCGCCAGTTGGGAACGGTACAAAAGCTATCACAGTGTGTCACGATGATTTGACGGAACGCGCTCCCCAGCGACGTGCCGAGGTGGCTACTGAATTGCTCTCGTACAGAGCATAAAGAACTGGATGAAGCCCAACTTCGCAGTAGATGAGAAGTGGTGTCTGCGTGTCAACATCAAGTGCATCCCACCTTGGGTTGACTAGGATGAGCAGCATTAGCCGCAGCCAAAGGCAAGTCTTCATCCTCTGGAGTTATGATCAGTACTTGGTGTGACTGTGAAAGTATCGTACACTGCTAGGTACTGTCACGCTACATTGCCCTCACGGTAGACCTGCATTGTCAGTTGCTGGAGAGAATGACCGCAAAAATCGCAGGAAAGGGTGCGAATTACGGCACGATTCAATTCCTGCACGACCCTGCTCGGCCACTCTTTGTAAGAGTGGCCCGCCAGACGCTACTCGACTTTGGATGGGAAGTGCTGACTTCAGCACTGTACAGGCCTGATCTTGTGCCAAGAGATTAGCAAGTTCTCCTGACTCTCTGTAACGCTTTGCAAGGGAAAGCGTGCGATGATGAAGATGACTTGGATTGCTGGTTGAGCAACTCTTTCGAATCAATCCCAGTAAAGTTCTTTGCCGAGAGCATCGAAACGCTTCCCGAAAATAGGCAAAGGTCGGTAGTGCATGATGGTTATTTAATCATTTCTTAATGTGTTTTCCTATTCTTAGAAAGTCAATAAAATATAATGTTTCAAAAACCGCGAGAACTTTCCCTACAACCTATATACATCATGGATTCACCCTATTTTTTCTCCTACTTCTTGTCTATCGTTATGTGCTAGACATGATGACCTTTATGGGATCAATGTCTGTCTGAGATGGAATTGAGAATAGTCAACACTTTAAGCAGAAGCAGTAACGAAGCTTATCTTTCGCGGGCATGTGTGTGAGTGCGACAGTAGCAGATGAGAAGAGAAGCAGAAAACACCTACATCTGGTCCAGTGTAGCAGTTTTTGTGTGCTTTCCTTGATTTTCCAGAAGCTCAATTGCTCCCCTTTGTTTTCTATGACGGAACAACGCATTTCTATACTCTTTCGACCGTTTCATCAAAAACAACTTCAGTTTCTTTTGTTCAGGGACTCACAACCACAGCACAAAAGATGACTTCCTATATGTATTCGCTGGTCGCCTTGTTCATCATAGTCAGGTATGCAAAACATTCCATTCAGTAATCTCTTGGCTGCTTTGCTCGCAATGCGTAGGAGTTCTCAATGTAATCCCTAAATAGACGACTTGAGTTGTGACCTGTAATTGCGTAGACTCGGCTATTTGCTCTTATTGGTAAATGAGTTTAGAAAACGCTTGGTCTTTTTTGGCATTTCTAGTATTTCCAAAAAGGAATATATTGGGCAAGAAAAATTATTTAGATCGACTTTCTGGATCAGAATGATCGTTTGACGCACACTAGCGTTATTAAAAACATGAGTGGTAGACTTAATTGGGCACCATTCCACATCCAGGGCCCTAAATTTTGGGAATTTTTTTCGAATATCTTTGTATAATAGGGTTATTTGGAGATTGATTGATTCCTACCTCAGAATCAGTTTCGAGGTTTTCATGCGAAAAAAATCTCTAGCCCTTCCTTATCACAATAGTGTACCTGATTTCTTGTAAAACTGCCAAAAAATCGTTTTCGAACCCCAAACTTCGAGGAACTTGTGGGCGAGGCCAAGGTGAGACCCGTGGGTTTCCGCATCATGCTTGCTTGCCTTTACCGCTCACATATGGAACCCAACTTGTATCCTTTAGGAAATGGGTGATGAGAGACTATTACGATGAGTACAAATTTCCTCAGAAGGTGCGCGCTCCGCCCACAAGCTCCCCAAGGACTGTAGCTCGAAAATGGGGAATTTTGGGGATTGTTGGGACCTAACTCTTCCATATCCTTTCCTAATTTTGATATTTTTCAAATGAGCCTTCAATTTTCATTAAACTTTTATTCTTCAAAGCGCAAATGGACACATACAGTTGCTATACAAAGTTGATTTCCTCCAAAATGTAAGCTTCAAGGCCATGACATTTACACTGAACTCCAAACGGTCGTAGGCCCGTTTATGATGGGACCGCGGCGCGGCGTTCTTGGGCAAAGACACCAAAGCCAACATGCAGAGCCCCTGTGTCTCTGCCCAAGAACGCCGCGCAGCGGTCCCACACCTTGTCTACGGCCGTTTGGATATCACTGTAGCTTTAAACAAATACTGGGCAAAGAATTCTTTCGAAATTCTTTGCTTTCGTTAATTAAGGTAACTGCCTTGACTGCTCATATTTTTGTGTTTGACTGGATTCTGTCTCTTTTATTGTTTTGTTGGGGAACCGTTAAATGAGATTTCTGATTTACGACGTTCTTTCTCGCTATTTACTGTGTTCGCTAAGCAGAAGCCAAATGCAAAAATTGTTTTCTCGTCCGCTTTAATTAAGGCGCCATCTCTATTTATACAAATTATTGCCGAATTTGGTCGTCGAATTCGTTCTTCTCGACCGCAAATAGGCACAGCAAGAATAGTAGGAGAATTTTGAGCTTCATTCACCACATTTGGAATGTTGAGTGCAATGATGCTGGTCTTGCGCGTGGGATGGGGGGGGGGAGTAGTGGTTAGTTACCATAAAAGGTTTTGTAAACGCATCTATTGCAGGTTTTCCTCACAAGGAGTCATTGGGGAGCACGACTACTCCAGGTGAGCACATTCTATTTATTTGTTGAGCAATCATAGTTCACATTCACTTCGATACTTTTGCTTCTTGGGAAATGTACAAGATTTAATTGGCCCACAGTTGGCGTAGTGCAGCGGCAGCACGCGAAGCAACCCTGCCCAACCTTGGGACGGCAAATTTTGTGTTTTTTATCTAAGCTTTGCCTGCCTGCCCTTCAAAAACCAGGGTCTTCTGCTCATGAAGAGTTGAAAGACAGGCTAAAGCTACAGCAGGTCAGGGCTGCCTGTCATCTTAAAGGCAGCACCCACGAAAATTTTTGACTTCAGGATCTGAGCATATTTCGTAGGTATCGAAGGTGCTTAACACTTTCTTAAACACAAAACTTCATGTTAGCATTGGAAAAACTGTTTTTGAAGCTCCATTATCAGGTAGCGTTCAACACATATGGCCGAGTTTCGCGAGCCATGAATGAGACCCGGTATCAAAAGATCGATAAGGCAGGCTTTTTCGCCAGGCGGATCTTTGCGAAATCAGCTATTTTACATGAAATGCACCCCTCTCTGAACAGCAACGAAAGAAATAATTATTGGAAAATTAGTAACAATTAGAAAAGAGAATCCAGACATTGTAGAATTCCCCAGGAGAGAAGAAATGGAAGAAAATTGAAAATTCCCCAGAAACTAGCGCTAACAAAAGTGAAACAACCACAATTACTGTGAAAATCTACTGGAAACGACCGCAGCCACCAGAAACAAAAAAAAATGAAAGGATCAGAGAAAACTACACAATTCTAAAAGCATGACAAGGGAATTCTTTCGAAAAGGGCAACGTTTGACAAAGAGATCAGCTGGCAATCGATCTCTTCCGCGCTCCAAAAAGACTTCGGTGCTCTAACTGCGAAAACGAAACAGAGAAAACACGTACAATCAGCTGATAAATAGGTCCGTCTAAACCTAGGCGATCCTGTTGTAAGTAGGTAAAAGGACGCTTCCAGTGCGGCTCGTGTGGCGAATATACTCCCCAAGTCCTGGGTTTTTCAAAACTTTTGGAACGTTCGCAACGAAATTTTCCGTGGGTGCTGCCTTTAATCTCAAGTTTCCTCGCATCTGCAAAACCTTTCCTCAGTCAAGTAAATAGAAAATGCATACTTAGACTTGGCTCAGGGTATTTTAGAGGTACGTAGGACAGGTGGATATGCCCATCTACCAATTTTATTTCTCGAAAGCAGCAGAGGCTACCTCGAACGATCCCAGACCACTGGCCGTGAAACAACAATTTCTGTGGTGGAACATCAGGGTAGTTCGGAAGAAGGGATTGTTCCGATATCGTGAACGTGGACGGGAAAGTGGTCACCGTTATTCCCAGGTTTTCCTTTTATGAATGTGCAGCAGAAACAAAGTAATATATCGAGCACAAAATCTAAGGCCATCTCCGTACTTGCTGCCAACCTCTCCTCAATTTTTGCTGCAGATTTCATCCATTAAGGGACAGTTGAGGAAGAATGGCAGCAATAGAGGAAAGGATGGAAGCAGATGTACGTAAGAGATGGTCTTGAGCTTTGCAGTCCTCGTATGATGCTAATTGGGATGTGTTCCTGCTACATACATATGTAGTTATCAGAGTAGTCGATTACTTCCAAGCGCAAGGTGTTCAAATTCGTTCCCATTTTTCATGGCGCGATCTCTCTCCCTATACAACCCATGGCGAGAACAGGTCCCTACCCTAACGTTTAGAAGTTGGCTAGTTGAGTTTCGACTTCTTTTCAACATCTATGAATATGTGAGTTGACTACATCTAGCGTAAATTTTGCTAATTTGTATTATATAGTCTTGGATTTCTAACAGTATCTGCAAGAGAAGGCGATTCCACAAAATGAAAGCCGAATGTTCATAAAACTGAGGAACTACGAAAACTGTCACATTCCAGAGAACGAAGAAACTTCTTCATGTCATCCGGTCCGTCACGAGCTCGCGTCATGGAGATGGAACGATTGGTGAACAGCATTTTCCCGCGCAAGACTCGTGGCGATGGATCAGCAGACTCCGTCGAGGACGTACGACCAGTTGTGATTCCCGCAGAGGCCCTGATCGAGAAGAATCAGCCGTGCTTCTGCCCCGTCTTCTCTCCTTGCGTCGGTAAATGTCAGCGGACGTACAGATACTGGTAGTTGCCACCGCTCTTACCACTACATCTCAGCCTTTATGACTCCTTACAACTATAGAATAAAACTTGGTGGTTATTTGAAGACGTAGGGGATATCCGCAGTACAGAAGACTGTATTCAATGGATGTGTCGCTGTCCATGAAGTTTGCAAACTACTGCGTTGTTTCAGAAAAACCTCCGGTCGTTTAGACCATTGGTGCTCTATACCTACCAGTAATAGCCAGCACCGAACATAGTCGTAGGTATGCTTGTCCGCCCATCACTTAGACGTTTTTTTTTTTTTTTTTTGATTGAGTAAGGAAGGAATAATGCTAACATCACGGTTCGCGCCCAGAGGCAAAGGACATGAGTTCTGAGCTGGTGATGCAAAATTCAGGTGTCAGCTAGAAGTGCAGCACTTTGTATCATTGAAGGTTTTAAACTAGAGTTTTTAGGAAAAAAGTTGCAGCTGCGCTTTATTCTGCAGCATTATACTTATTACATAGTATATACAGAGTAGTGCTACATATATGCACAGTTGCAGTTGTAGAAATAGAAATTTTCGCGTTGCTCGGAGGATTGGCGGGGTCTTCACACAGCCTGTTTGAGATTGAACGATCTTGAAAAAGGAATGCACCATGAGACTCAGGGCAATACTCTTCACATGCCTGTACCCAATCACCTTTAATTTTTAGCGGCTGTCACCAAATGTTTCAACAAATCCGTTATCTACCTCGACCTCGCCCACTAATTGGGGACTGGCAGAAAATTCCAGCATTTTTTCGCCTGCAACTTGGACCTGATCTCCTGGGCGCCACAACGACCATCAAACGCTCTATCCACTAAGTTACCGCGTACACTTCTTAGCAGTTCGCACAATTCACCCACAAACCAACTGTTTCGTCTAACTCAGAAATTTATGCAAAAAGTTACCGGAAGCCTTCCTGGACTACCCGAAGGAGATCGTGGGGGACGCCGTGCAGTCAACCCCGAACATTGCATCGCAGAAACTGCAGAGCAGAACCTGCGCTTAACTTTGGATATCCAATGGAGTTGAACCAGCGATAGGGACGGATTGCAATCCGTCGCCCTAACCACTGAGCCATCCGGGCTACTTTTTGTGCGGGTGTTTATTGGATAAGTTCAGCGGTCGTACGGCTAGGTAACGTAGTATTTGCAGAAGCGGTGGGCCGGGAGGGATCCGAACCCTTGATCACCAGGACAACGAACCGCCGCTCCAACCACTATGCTACGCGTACACGTATTCACAGTTCGCGCGATCTAGTCACAAACCAACCATTTTGTCTGCGCAAAGCGTTGCCGGGTGTGGACGCTTGGTCACGCTCTCACTGATAATTCAGCGAGGTGGTGGGGAACTTGTCCACAAAACAGATTAGCTGATGCCTCACTTCAGCACAGTTCGACTGTTTCTTGTCATTTCGCTCACTTCTCAGCAAGCTTTTGATGTTATATTAGGTTGAGGAATTATAAATGTCTGTTTGACACATAGACAGAAATTATAATACTACAGAATCAGCACTTCAGCAGCTCCATCCAAGGACTATTCTCCAGACTGATCTGTGACTCTTCTACTTTTTTCCTACAAAGTATCAGCCTTCTCTCCCCAGAAATCGCTGCGCCGAGAGACGCACAAACGAGTCAGTCACCTAAATTTCAGGCTCAGCACAGTTCCTAGCATTTTTCTCTGCCAAAGAACGTTGCATCAACAGGGACAAATGGTATTTTGGTAGTGCCAGTACTGCGCTATGAGGCGGTTGAGGGAGGGATTCCATGTCTTAGTTCTTGGTTTTCTACTGAAACATTTTCGCAATGTGCTGTAGGGACCATGTCAAGGATAAGTTTTGTAGTCGCTGTATCGACACTACGTTGATGAGGTGCCTACTTCACGGTGTCCTAATCTTGTGCAGAAAGATCTGCTGTGAACTGCTGGACAGGATTCGCCATCGCTGAACTGAACAATCCTTCCATATTCTACCTCAAACACAGTATGACCTGTCCTTCGGGACGATCGAGTTTCGAAGTCGGAATGGGCTGCTCACCGTCGCGGAGCCAGTGTGGTTTTTTGCCTACATGTTCGAGATGCACCCTTCTATGAACCGACGTTGAGACGACTTTGAAGAAGTTGCGATTCTTCACGGTGCGGGGAAGGATTTGACTGATGGCGGGTCGCCCACTTAGTAGGTCAGCATTAAGTGGGCGCACTAACAATCAAAACATAATTTTTCAGATGCTAGAAATCAGATGAAACCAAACAATTCATATATATTCTGAAGCGCCCTGAAGTGCTCCTTCAGGTGAATACACAAGCCCTGCTGGAAACGGTGGCACTGACGAAATATTAGAAAAAAAGTAAAATATGTGCGGCAGACATTCATAATTCCTCAACCTAATAGTTCAATTGTGATGAGCAATATGTTACGTCCGCCGAAAACTTGTTCCTCTACATGCGAGAGCATCGTCTGAGCTCTGAGAACCCCTTCTGACAGGTGGAAAATCCATCCAATTTTCGAGAAAACATAATTTTTGAGAAAAAATCACATCAAACTTCGTAATCGCATCATGAAGTCAGCGGTCACAATGAAAGTACTCCTAGATGCTCTCTCTCTCTCTCTCTTTCTCTCTCTCTCTCTCTCTCTCTCTCTCTCTCTTTTTCAAAGTTGTGGCCGAAAAATGAAATTTTCTGCGTCTGACCCCCAATTAGTGGGCGAGGTCAAGGAAATTAACGGATTTGTTGAAATATTTGGAGGCAGCAGCTCAAAATCAAAGATGATTGGATACAAGCGCATGAAGGGCATTGCCCTGAGTCTCACACTCCTTTTTCAAAATCATTCACTCTCAAAGAGGCTGTGTGAAAATTCCACAAATCCCACAAGCAACGCGAATTCCGCAGAAAAAAATTTAGATTCTAAGGCTGCGACTGTACATGATTTCAACAGGACGTATCCATAGAAACGATTTCAAGAATGCGTCGTGCAGTCCCGAAATTTTTATGAAGCGCTTCTGCGCGTATGCATCGGTCTGTTAACTTTTCTTGTTATGAAGGCGAAATTGAGCCAGTGGTACGATCGCAACTCACGTGGAGCTCCTGTTGTATGCAAAGAGCTCACAAAACAGTAGTACACTAAGGAAATGAGTCAGCAGCGGACTGAAAATGTAAATGTCGAAAGCTTCGGCCGATGTATGGAAATCTACAATAATGAGACAATCATGCTTTTAGAGGAACTCTTGCTTTCAAGCGTTGCAGATTTGCATGCATGAGTTCGTGCGTATTCTTGGACAGATTGCGCCTATTCGTAACGATAGATTACGTCTATTCATGACGTGCCACAGGCAATTTTGAGCGCATGAGAATTTTCTGTCGCCTCTTTGAATGTAAATTGAAAGCGATTAGCAACCATAACGCAGATAATTGCAACCTCAGCCTCAGGACGAACGTGGTTGAATAGTATTTTTGAGCGGTCTCGTAAATAGACTTCTCTACGATTTCTTTCGCCCACAACAACATATTAATCACGGCAAACAGCGTGGATACCGACTCTCGCCAACGTTGCCCAAGATTTCTATGAAATGAGCAAGGATTGGTCAACCAGAAATCGTAAAGAAAATAAATGCCAAATCAGTTGGCAGCGGCGGTCCTCTGCCGCCATAGCCCGATCAGCACGTTACGCCAATCCTACTGATCCAGGATCTTGGACATTCGATTAGTACTTACATCTTACAGTTAACTTTCCGTGCTATAATATTATCTTCTAAGAATTGTTGACGACCGGTTACGTTCCAATATGATCAAAATCTCAGGTACGGAAATTCCCGAGGGTGTTGCCTTTAAAGCGTCCATGGCATTCATGTAGTTTCTTTACTATGTGCACCACGCTGATCCTTGCACTCCCTGAACGGCACCATTGCGGGCACGTACCATTAACAAGATTAACTTAGATAGGCTTCTGTGGGGTAACGCGGAAAGCCCATGTGTTGGTAAAAGGATAAAGTGGTCTGCGTTGATCAATCTCATCAAGTGGGATGCGCCACGCATTCGACTTCATCTGAGCATCGTAGAGGCGTTGAATGCGTATGTGCCCTATACAGTGACTTACAGAGGGCATCCGGTAAACCAAGTCAGTGCTTCATCTTCCCAGACTCCTCTGGTACCAATTCACCGACCCCGGAGAGATGGACGGCTTGGTTGGCCGCGGGATCGATCGAACCATCGACCGTGTGCGTGCGCAGCGAGCCTCTTACCACTGCGCCACACGCGCCCTATGTGTTGATAAGCAATGAAGAATGAGGAGGTAGATAAAAGTTGCAGACAAGTAAACACACTCACAATTTTGCTGCTAAGATAGTTGTCACCGGCAAAGTTGCTGCCACCAGCAGTCAAATATAGTCAACTCCAAAAGTGCGTAGACAAGAGTTGGGACCGCGGCGCGTGTTTTCCTCCGTGTCTCTGCCCAGCAGGCCCCGCTGCCTGCGTGCAGCAGCCGTGCAGCAGACAGCGAGAGAGCCGCGCCGCGGTCCCAACTCTTGTCTACGGACTTTTGGAGTTGACTATATGTCCGATGAGTTTTCTCTAGCGCGACAAAAATTGTACAGAGGCCTCGAGTACAATCTCCGCAGAGGGTCTCTTTGAGGGGGCTTCTAGTCGAGTTTTGCCGCGACCAGCTCGTGCAGTCCGGTATGCTAAAATATGGGATGCTCGCAAGGCCACAAAACTGTGTGCACCTAAGGGAATGTTATGGGTCCAGTCAATGAATCCAGAGAACAAGCGATCCGACTTCTATGTTACTAGTACAACTTTTTGATATGCACTTCATATATTCGTGATAGACTATGATCACTTGGGACATCACTTGGGACTTATCCATGAGAGGATACACAATACGATGCGTACGATGAACAGCAGCATAACACAATAAATCTTAAGTAATTAATACAGTGTTTGATTTGGGAGAGAGAGACCTCTTCTTCTGGTTGAGAAATCATTCTGCTTTTTCCTTAATGACGACAGCTCAATGAGACTGTTCTCTTTTAGATGTCTCTTGCTCATTAACTTCCATTCCACTAAAGAAACCTATATCCAAAAAATGTGTCGTTGGTGTCGCAAAACTTTCTAAACAATCCAATTTTTTATTTGGAAAACACATGTCATGTGAAAACCTTCGTAGGCCGAATTCCGGCGTGGCCGTGGCCAGCCACCTTTGACCGGCCAGAACTCGGGAAGAAAATGCTGATTTCAGAAGGAACACTGCAATATCATGCAAAATAATATTGATAGTTGTGTTCAGCACCTCAAATACCCACCTATGCGCAGTTTCAGAAAGTTCTGTGAGACACCATATCTACCGTATACCTACAGTAATCTTATTAAAATGGGGTTATTACACTATATGGATGTGATACTCAAACGTACGATAGGGTGAGAAAAGAGACAAAAAAGTGAAGGCCGTCTGGGCCGAAAAGTGAAGGTTGTTCCGCAAACATAGCTTCGATAGTGCTAAGGATGGGTATGTACACCAATGTGAGCGATGACATATATAGTCAACTCCAAATAGCCGTAGACAAGAGTTGGCGCCGCGGCGCGGGTCTCTCGCTGTCTGCTACACTGATTCAGCGTGGCATGCAGACCAGAGACGCTGAGGAAAACCGCGCCGCGGTCCCAACTCTTGTCTACGGACATTTGGAGTTGACTATATGTACTAGACAGTGAAAGCTGTTTCAAATATGGATTCAATCGAAACTTTTAATACTGGTCAGAAAATGAAGAAAAGATAGTTTATTCGAAGATGGAACGCCGAAGCTGAGACTTGCGCCGGCTTCCTGCTTTCGTGCCGGGACCAGCGCTCAGCCTAACGTAGAAAATGCCCCAGCTCGTTTTTGCTAAATATGTTGGTAGTATCACAGCACTGTATGTTGCGCACTTGTCAGCGACTTTCTCCATAAAATTCCCTACAAGATGACATCAACAGCGACAAATTTCACCAAAAATCCACGGAGAAATCAATTATTAAAACCCAGACGGGGGATTTGCGTCCATTAAAATTTCTCAACAATTTTGAGAAATCGTGAGTTGCGCAGTTGTCTATTGAATTTGCGACATCACTGCGCATGCAAAGCCCATTGAAGCAGGTGCCTTTATCTGAAACTGGCAGAGAAAACGGGTCATGTATGAAAACGCTTTTTTACTATATATCTCTTTCAGATCAAAAATTCAGGGGACGCGCGGTTGTCAGCTGCCGAGCCCGTAAGATTCTGAGTAGAATGGTATATAATACTTGATACTTCCTTTCACTCTGGGCTGAAAAAGGCTGCCTGAGCCAAATGCTCCGTGTAGCCCAGGGGGGTTAGCGAGAGAGCACGCAATATGGGAAGGCGCCAGACGCGAGGGTGAGCCAGACGGGGCATCTGGCTCACCCTGATTTCTCCGTCGGGAGTGAACGAAAGTATCGAGTATTATATGTCATTCCGCTCAGAATTTCATTCTCAATTCAGCTGACAACTGCGCAACATCCATTTCTTTCAAATAAGCAAGATAATCCTCCTTTCACATTTTCACGAACTTCTCAGCCATTTTCAGTTGCACCTCTGTGATCTCGAAGTTTGAGGAAATTCTGTGAGATGGGGTATCTGTATTGTACATCCCGTACCCATACAAAAAACGAAGGGACCTGTCGGTGGTCGAATCTGGTCGGCGAAAGGTGGCTGGCCGCGGTCACGCAGGAATTCGACCTCGTGTAGCCTACTATCACTAAAAAACTTACAATATGCAGGTAAAACTCAAACACTTCAAACATGTCCCACGAAAATGTGAAACTGACATCGATTTTTCAACGTTAACAATGATATGTACATTATTGAGTTATTGAAGCGAAGAAAAAGAACAGAAAAAGCATCAATCAGCAAACCTGAGCTTCTAAAACTAACGAAAAACGGTCGCATTTTCACAGCAAGAACTTTACACCGCCGTTTTGGAAATGTACAATTTGCTCTCTTTTGTTACAATCACATTAGTTAAGGCGAATTCAATGGAGCAAGCAAAAACAATGCTATTGTTAGTTGATGCTTTATAAAGCACATGACCCCTTAATTTAAAATTTACCTATTGATTAGTTAAAAAATCTCCTTGAAATCTGGGCACGGCGAGGAGAGTCCAAAGCCGGCCATTCTGAGCGTACTTTGTTGGAAACCCGGCGCAATTTTTCCATGAATAATCGAACATGTGGAAAGCAGTCAATCTAAAACGAGTAAAAGACAATATCATTACTCCTGTTAAATAAACAAAGTTTCCTCTCCACCACTCTTTAAAAGAGAAGAAAGCGGTGCATCTTTTTCGAAGCGCATGGCCACGCAAGAAAAACAGCAAGAGTTTTTCGAAGAAAGCAATCACCCAACTGCAAAGAAAGATGCCAACTCCTACCTGTTCTTTTGAAACCCCTAGCAGAGCCGTCATTACGTCATTGTCAACTTTAGTTGGATGATCCAGCAAAAATACAGGCGGGGGTGTGGCGGGTGGTGTGAAAAACTCGCCAATGTCTTTCGGAGGTGTCCTAGAAGGAACTGCATAATAGATATCATGTATCGCAAATTCCTTTGTATTTACATTGAGAGACAAAAACCAAAAGTATCCAATAAATGGATAAATGACTTCAGATGTTTCCGCAAACTCGTAGTACCTTTCCTGTTCACTCCTACTGGCAACGGAAGGTGACTGGAGAGACAAAGCCCCCATCCGATCAGCAAGGCTTGCTAGTGAGTCGTTAAAAACGACCTCATCAACCGATTCCAAAGCGTCTTCGAACTCGTCGTTTTCACCCTCGTCATCTTCATCTTCGCTTGGGGTGAGAAGTGCTGGTGATTCTGCAATTGAAAGAGCAGGCTCTACTAAGAACACTCTGTGTTATGTTATGGGAATGTAATATCTAACCTTCCTCATCGTCGAAGTTCAACTTTTTCCGCAACTGATCCGCCTGCATGGGAGAAAGAGATTCCTTCTTTCTTACTTCTCCTAGGTAATTATTTAGGAGTGACAGTCCTTCCTCAGTTCGTAGGTCAGCAAACCGATCCAGAAAACACCATGACTCAGCCCATTTCACTTTATCCTTTGTGCTTAGTTCACGTCCAACACGTTCGTAGCCCTGAAGAGATCATGACGATATTGCGGGCATTCTTTCCGAAGTTACTTTGCACTGGGGACTTCCTCGTAACAAAATCCAATATATAGCTTTTGTTCTAGTGAATGCACGATTTCTCGATTAAAAAAAAAAACAAATGCTGCTATAGCTAAGGTCTCACCTTATCCACATCACTCAGCTTCACATGCTTCTCGGATCCAACCCACTGACTGAGAAACTCCGCCGCTCTTTGCTGTGTTCCAAATGGGCCAGCATAAGCGGAAAGTTTGAATGCTGGCAGGATGGGCGAACGAAGCCCGTTGTCCTGCAATTATTTAGGTATATTAGTGCACAATGAAAGAGAGGGTGGACAGACGCTAGTGCAAGGTGACTTACATCACTGGAGAGATTCGCCTTAGGAAAAATCTCGCAAGAGGCAATTTTGGGGGGTATGCTGTTGTCAGCCGAGCGATAGAGAGCAACGAAGAAACCGCCGAGTAGCAATTCCATTTCCGCTTTTCGTTCACGTTTGTCGTTTCCTGTGTAGCGAGCGCAAGCTATTTCCAAAGCTGTTTGTCCTTCTCTGAACAAAAATGTCAAAAACACGACTATGACAACTGTAAGTATCTTTCAGCATATACTCACGGAAGATCAGCAGATATATAATATTAGGTTGTCGGGAAATGATTGAGACACCCCAGATTTTTATTACTCTTTAGACTTTTTCTCCCCAATTAGGAAACTTCAGGACATGTTGTGAGCACAGCTTATCGTCTGAGTGCACCTCTCGGGCGCAGACTTGACTCCACGGGTTCTGAAATCGGGGATATACAGGTCGAAGAATCCACCAGTAAATGATCATGAATCCTCAAATGAATCCTCAAAATTGGCGGAGTATTGCGCGGCCAAAGAGTGACTGAGCGACAAAACAAGGTGTTTCTTGGAGAGTGCAAGTTTGGGCAAAGGGGGACAGTATGGCAACGTGGTCCATCTCTGCTGCTCCTACTAAAGGCGAGTCGACAAAACCATGTTAGGGTGATTTTTGTCAACCAAAATGTGCATTTCGACACATCGATGTCTCTCTTCTCCATATTTGCCAGTCATTGCCGTGAATTGAGTATTGCAGAAGTTGATGTTGCTGATCACATCGCGTGCCAGCAACTCCTGCGGAGCATGCCCTGCTCCTAAGCTCAGGAGGTTGCCAAGTTGGTAAATGTCTTTGAGGAGACATATCTTCCGAAACAAAATATCAGAAGCAACGGTTTATGGTTGCATGGCTGAAGAGCAATGGGGTAAATGCCATAATGGTATAGTCGCCCCTCTTGCTCGCACGGGCGCTTAACAGCAGCTCGTGAAAGAAAATCACTTGAATTGGTTGTCCGTCCATTTTCGCTCCTACTTGGACAACGGCACAACGCTATGCCCCGGTATACCCATGGCGTAATTGCGCAGGGGCCAGGCTATCACATACTCACACATCTTGGGCACAAGCCATGTGGGAGGGATGCGAGGAAGAATTTTCGGTGGTGTGTTTCAGTCATTTCCCGACAATCTAATAGTATGTAAAGAAGGCATCAGATTTAACTGTTGTCCCAGAAACAATAATTTCTGCCTCAGAGAAGAAATTACGTCGTAGTTTATATAATTCTAAAGATAAAGTACTTCCTACATAGTACCTGAAGCCATACATATGCGGTAAAATTGTTGTTACTCACTTGTTTAAGAAATGTCTATCCATCAAAGGATGACCCACGAGTATTCTAACAACATCCACATGCCCGAACTTTGCGGCAAGATGAAGCGGAGTCTCGCAGTTTCCCTTAAAAGACAATAAGTGCCAAATCGTGCTCAGTGCTGACCATAAGTGCATACAAAACAGCCAAGGAAATTAAGCTAATACAATGAAGTCATGGCAAAACATGAAAATAAAAGGTGATCCTGAGTCCCAACCTTGTCAGGGGTGTTCAGATACGACGTAACAATGTTCTCCACACGAAAACGGGTGTCATCCTCTGAAGTCCCGTAAAGATCGGCTAAGAAGGCTGTGTCGGTAACAAGCTGGAGGATTTTCTCGACCACATCGGCCTTTCCATGCCGAGCAGCAATATGGAGCGCATTGAAACGGAACCCTTCCTGGAAAATACCAACTATTTCAACAGAACACTGCCGTTTCGAGGGAAAAGGAACAGACAGTCAGCTAATCGTAAGCTCCAAATACAGACACACTTTTTAGAAAGGGTGGGAGGAGGATGAGAGTGAATCAGAATCATTTAACACCTCAAAAGCAGATAAAAAGTCATGACACCGGTAATTAATGCACTGTAGTGAAGAGTCAATTCTTTGGTACTATTACCTTTAGTGGCCCTACGTGACCCCAAACACGGAAACACGAATTTGTTCAAAAACATGGGTGCTGATCACGAACATCATACTCATTCAGAGAAATCCATTTCTTCGAATACGGAGCGGGCTGCTAAAGTACAATGTACATCTTTAGGACCCACCATGACAATTGCAGCAGTGTCACCGCTTGTGTTGACGAGAAAGCGGGGATTCGCTTCAATGATATCACTGCAATAGCAGAAAAATAACATAAAGCGGCATAGCATTTGGTTTTGCTCTGTAATTAATGTAGTAGCCACCTCACGGCCTCGACTGTCCCTTTTTCGATGGCTCTTTTGAAGTCATTCATTTGAATTCGACTGACTGAAGGATGTGGAATGACCGGCTCTGCTGGAACGGATGGTGTTGACGCCGCGAAGGTTCGACATTCACCCGCTGCAAAGAAATCCATCGCTTCTTTTGGGGTGCCAAAGCGATTGAAACGAGCCCCTGAAAAAGCAAGGCATATCTCACGACAGTTGGAGAAACCTCATCACCGATCGTTGGAAATCAGAATTTTGAATGAAAATAAAAAGGAACGAAAACCAACCATGAGACTTGCCCTCTGGCGAATTTGCGAATTTCACGGCATCTTGAAGTGTCAAGAACACATTCCGAGGCGATCTCGCTATGTCTCCTGGAAAATAGACAGCGTATACAGGAGATGAGGCGCTCTCTCCTGCCTCCATACCCTGAACATTTTAGACTTAGTCAATATGCAGAGAACAGAACTGCACTCTACCCAGAAAACACCGCAGTTGCAATCACGGATAAATACTCATTTTTCAAGCGAACACATTATTCGAATTAGATCTCAAATAGCTGGCAGAGTGAAAAATCTGCCAATAAAATCTTCATTCGCAGACCTCTATGTAGAGTCCTTCTCAAAAAGATAGACGGATTGCTCGTACGGTTTCTTAGCGTCGCGGCTGCAGAATCGCGGCGGGACCTACGCGACACTCTCATTTAGAGCACGCTCTCTCCGCATCCCTCGTTCAGGTTCCGCCGCGATGATGCAGTCGCGCAATCGGTCTATCTTTTTGAGAAGGGCTGTATCTGCACAAAGTCAGCTCCGAATATAGTGACAACTATTACTGTATGGTGTATTCGAATGGAGAGAGCGCAGCGGTGTTTTTACCAAGTCGCGCACGTTAAAACTTTCTAGACTTTCAGCGGGGATATTCAACTGCCTGTTGTGTTCAAACGGCGCTCCGGGTAACGAGGGTGTACAGTGGGCGTCAATGTCATACTTTTCCATTTCTCTAAAAAAAAACTTGCCAGTATAAATGTACATACTATCATGGATGCTCAAGATATCTTATACATTTACGAAAGCATATGGTCACCGCGATACAAACGTCAGCCAAAGCGGACAGCTGAACACGGCGCCACGCGGCCGCCGTGCAACACCGCCGCGAGGCTGTTGCGTGGCGCCGGCTTATCGATCGGTTTCTTCTTTCAGGCCGCGTTTTCGGCTTTTTTGTTCATTTCAACTAGGATTTTCACGTTTCCCACCCATTTGTTTGAGTTCGTTGCGGCAGATGGTACGAGTAACTAAGTGCCCGCACCCCCGTTCCTGGGCGTCCATAAAATAGCACATTGCGAAACAGATAATGAAGAACAGCTTGGACAACCTGAAACAGTTCAGGATAAGATCGGGCAAGTGGTTCGGAAATCTCTCCTCGACGAAAAACTCAAAGAAATGGGTGGCAAACGTGAAAATCCTGGCTGAAACGAACAAAAAAGCCGAGAACGTGGCCTGAAGGAAGAAATCGATCGATGAGACGGCGCCACGCAACAGCTTCGCGGCGGTGTTGCACGGCGGCCGCGTGGCGCCGTGTCCGTTGTCTGCAGCCGCAGACGTTGCTCAGACATCTGTGGGGGTGATGGGCAGGTAGGACCCCCATCGCCCCGCCTACTTTTTGAGTTGAGGGAGCGTGTCTGGACGTCCAAGAAGAGCAGAGCGTGCTGCCCATAACCCCGGTCGTCCCCCCATCCGCCGGAACCCATAAACACGTTCCATTCCACCCGGGGATAGCTGCGAGGGCACATGGGGTAACGTCCTCCAATTGTCGGGGGTAGATGCCCCACGATTTTGGGTCCACCCCCAGGTACAACTGGGGGTGGACCCATTTCCACATGTAGTCCACCCCCACGAATGTCTGAGTGGGAATGCGGTGACCACGACAACTCAGACATTCGTGGGGGTGACGGGCAGGTAGGACCCCCATCGCCCCGCCTACTTTCTGAGTTGAGGGAGCATATCTGGGCGTACATACAAGAAGAGCAGAGCGTGCTGCGCATAACCCCGGTCGTCCCCCCATCCACCGGAACCCAATAACGCGCTCGGGGACAGCTGCGAGGGCACGTGGGGGAACGTCATTCAATTGTCGGGGGTAGGTGCCACACGATTTTGGGTCCACCCCCAGGTACAACTGGGGGTGGACCCATTTCCAGCTGCATTCCACCCCCACGAATGTCTGAGAATATGTATGTAAGTACTCCTTTCTTCGCACAAACCAGAAACACAACAATGTTGACAACAGTGGGAGTGAATGAACGCAAAACGCTAAAAAAAAACAATAAAGAACTGCTGGTTCATACTCTTTGCTAAGCAGTAACAATCATATATATTTTCGAAACAACATCAATAAAACACGAGGAATCCCTTCATTGAGGCAGATATCTGCGCTAGAGCGCGTTACTCAAGAGCAGAGGTAGAGGCGGGCCCCAGCGCGGCGTGCCATCGGGCAAGCTGAGCTTCGTAAAAGGGGCCAAAAGCAAAAGGGGCTTCGTACGGGGTCCGGGGCGAAAACGCTGCAGGCGCAGAATCATGAAGGAGTGATGGAAGGAGCGCGTTCGCTCTTTGAGTGCATGGCTGCAGGAGCAGGATCATGAAGGAGCAGTGAAAGAGGCGCGCTTGCTGTTCAGTGCATGATTAGAGTTACAATGCCCTAGATAAGTGAATACTTCACGGATTGACACCAAATTTTGGGTGGAGAAGCGTTTTCCTGCCCACAATAAGTGCTTGAAAAATTAGGCTAAACTTATGTGAACTAAGAAATTGTGTGCTCGGTAAAGTGGCCAGTTTATCGAGGACAGGCTAAGTCCTGGCTCAGCCTGTCCTGAGCATAATTCTCCTACAAAATGCATATGTTCCCACCCATTTTTCATGCACATGTACTACTTTTCATGCGCTATCATATGCACGACAGAATGCCAACTGTAAGCTCCTAATATTAATGCAGGTCAACTTTTCCGAGGCTCCAGCTCACAGCTTTCAGTTTTCTGCCGCGCTCCAATGCCACCGACGCCTCGCCGAAGCCGGCTGGCACTTTGTTTGTTGCTGTTTGCTGTCGCTGCTGTGCTGCTCTGCTCCTTGTTTGCTCTTTTTCTCGGAATCTCAGTCTCAAGAAGTTTTGCGACGTTTCATGTAAAAGAACTTTTTTTACTGTTAGCGTTTTCAAGGGACGTCTCGTTCAACAGCAGCGCCAGAAAATCATGGAATTTCATGAGATTTTATTGACTTTTTTGGTTTTTTCCCGACAGTACAGTTTTCGAAGGGGGCTTCGTAGAATGCTGGGTTTTCAAAGAGGGCTTCGTTTTCGCACCGAGCCCACGACAGGCTCTTGCTGAGGCCTGGGTAGAGCGCAGAAACGCCCACCGTGTCCCCCTTTCTTTCTCTGTTAAATTTTGAACTGGAGTGTATTTATCGAGCGTATTCTGTTTATTTTTGGGGTCAGTGAAAATGGCTGTTTGCATGATTTCTATATATAGCATTCCTTAAGCAGGAAGGCTTGAGCAACAATTGAGGAGAGGATGGTAGCATCTGGGCAGTGTAGATCATCCGTACATATTTAATCCGACTTCTTTGCAAAATTCCAAGGCTTGAAGCCTGATTTCACTTATTCTTTCTTCGCTATCAGCAATCCATTTCTCGAGTTTGCGTTCCTGAATTATTTCTGAATGCAGAATGCTATACATTTATCCAAGAAGGATGAGCTGTACCGATTTCCGTAACAGTTGCTCTCTTTCTCCATACCGTTACCTCTAGAAACCCGATCGTTAACCAACATCTTTAAGATATGACTATAATAAATCTAACGGTGGACCATAGCACCACAGATAACACGGAATGAGAGCGAGTGTTGAGAAAGTCGTTACATACAGCTCATTTATTGCTGCACAGAACCATACACCTTTTTCGCCCTCGAAAAGGATCAAGAAACGAACATAATCTCAAACTTCCACAATGACACCTATGGAGCTCTTTGCTCTCCACTATAACTTGCTCGGTGACATGTTGTACGGTCATAACATGCTACATGTAAACGACTGTTGCGTTTAAGCGTATGGAAGTGTATTAATGTCAAACTTCTCTTCTACTGAATCTTAGAATGATGCTAGTAACACCGCAAAGAGGTCGTTTCTGGACCAAGCTTTTGTAGAAGAAGCGCATTAGATGATCAGAAATCCCGCAATGACCATCGTTTCTCTCCCACCACGCGCGTAGCTATCAAGCAAGTGCGGTGTTCGCGCTGAGGAGGAGTTGAGAGTAAAAAGGGTTGCCGCTAGGACAGGGTAGTACCATAGGTGGAATACCCTGAGAATGAGTCTCACCCAACCTTCACTTTTCGGTCAAGCCTGGCGGGAACCTTCACTTTTGCTGGGGTGGATGTTGTTACCTAGACTTGTTGCATAGATTGCGTACAATTCTCAGAATTGTACGAAATCTATGCAACAAAATTGCTAAATTTCTTGAAAAATTCAGACGCGCAGAAGTAGGGACCGCGCCGTGCCCCGTCTCTCGCGCAAAGGTGAACCTTTCTCAGATGTGAGGTTCCTGTGAAATAGAGGAAGATTTTGCTCTTTCTAACGGTGTGCAGCATTCCCTGGTTGCTTCTGAAACCAAGCCAAAATTTCTCTCCAAAGTTCAGCAATTTTTAAAGTTCGGACGCTTTTTTCAGCCTTCAGTGGAATCCTTTTTCAGATGCGAGGCTCCCAGCGTGTTCAGCCCGCGATTCTGCGTCGATTGGTACCTGAGTGCAGGATGGATCCTTGCTGTGAAGCGAGAAATGCCTGTTGGTGAGAATGCCATAACGGGTATTCTCATCGGCTAGACGAGGAAGTACAGGAATGGAAGAGACGCAGACAAGGGCAAATGAGAATGCCCGTCGTAGCATTCTCACCAATCGTCATTTCTCGCCTCGCAGAGAAGATCCATCCTGCTCCTAGGTACCAATCGACGCAGAATCGCGAGCTGAATACGCTGGCAACCTCGCATCTGGAAAAGGATTTCAATGAAAGCTGAAAAAGCGTTCAAATTTTGAAAATAGCCGGACTTTGGAAAAAAATCTCGGCCTGGCTTCCAAAGCAATCTGAAAATGTTGCATACTACTGGAAAGAGCAAGTCTTCCTCTATTTCCCAGGAACCTCACATCTGCGAAATCTTCAATATCTCGCCCACGACGGGTCGTGGCGCGGACCCTACTTGTCCACGTCTCAATTTTTTCCACAAATTAAGCGGCTAAGTCTGGGTTTCTTAAATAACTTATGCAATACATTTCTCCTTCGTGTGAGTAGGCACATTGTGCTTACTAGTTAGAGAATGGCTCTTTCGAGGTGTGCTCACGACTTTCCTGCAAATAGGCGTTCGAAATTCAAAAAAAAATCGATCTTTCTTGGATAAATTCTCACTCTAGCTTCCGTTTCAGGTGGGATCACTTGATAGTAGTAATAGTATTACATTACCTTCCCCCCCCCCCC